>JARVGQ010000781.1:19308377-19322453 GCA_031762355.1 Hypsolebias martinsi
TTTTTATTTATCAATAAAATGTATTTTATTCATCAAAATGTACAGTACTGTACATGTATGTGTTTTTTTAACATTATGTAGGGTACTGTGTTTTGTAACTGTACAGTCCAGTATAAATGTACAGTCCAGTACATGTACAAGTCTAAGTGGGCCCAGTTTAAGTTCAAATCGGTATCCGGGCGGGCCGTTGTAACGGAACTCGGCAGAAAACCGAGGACTACCTGTATAGCAGAAAGTAGTTTGGGCATTTTTCCCCAAAAACAGAAACAACAGACAATAGTCAATAACATTTTACTTGGCATGAATACTGTGGATTTTCTGATCAGTTCATATTTATCCAAAATAAATTAAAATACAGCTACCATAAGTGATAAGAACAACAATTTGAAATAAATTTGTCTTGAAATTGAAATAAATGTCTTGAAATTGAAGTGTTGCAATTCAATGAAAAAAGGTCTCCCATTTTCACCATTTGTCTCCATTCTAAATATATTATTTTCCACACTAAATATATGACTTTTGACTTCAGGAAGTTATTCATTATTGACTAAAACAAATTATTCCAGTTTGAGTTTATACAACTAAAGAAAGTAAGGACTTTGCTCAAGTCTCAGTTGATGAACAGCTGCAGAAAGACATGCTCCAAATGCAATTTTTTTCCAGACCAGTTAAAAAAAGTGAAAACACTAGCAGGACACTCATTCACCCATATAAACAACTCTAGGAGCAAGGATTAGGATGATCCGAGCCTGGCTGTACTTTGACATCAACCTCAATTTCTTTCAAACAATCCTAGTTATTGTTGTGTCATTTATTTTTAGCAGATTTCATGAGCTCAGTTTGTGCAGCTTTTAGTCAATTTAATGCAGTTCACTTATACTGGTGCACAATTTTAATAAAAGCTACTGCTAATCCTGACTGGTGGTGCCTTGCACAAAGCTATAAAAGTGAGGGGCGACTGTTCAGAAGTAGAGCTTACACAGTTTCACACGTACGACTTGTTGGCAGCTCGCCATGGGACATAGTCTTCTGTTTTGTTGCAGTCGCTGAGCTAAAGTAAATGTACCGTCCCGAGGGGTCACACACACACACAAATATAGCTCTGGAAAAAAAGGAAATGTGGTTATCTGATTTTGTTGAGCCTCTCAGATCCTCTGGAGAACAAATCCATCAACACAACTGCACTCTAGTGTTAAAACAACAACATTGTGACACTGATAGCTGCTCAAAATAGGAAGAAAAATGTGCGAAGACTTAGCATTATATGAAGAAATGCATATCGCCCACTGACTTTCCTGCCAGCTGAATACACTGATGTGATACTGTGAAACCTCACATGATCAGTAAACGCTTGGAGTGTGTGTTGTGAATGACTGTCAGCTACTACCATACCAAATTTTAGCCAAGTAGCTGTAAATTAATTGAGGTTTGTGTAGAATAAGGTTGATTAGTGTTGGCACCCATCATCAAATGTGTTGTGCCCAGACTGTATGTTGGGTTAGCACACCCAATTTAGCTCAATATTTGCTAAATTTGCTGAGGTAAAGACATTCTTTGTAGTTTCTAAGTTGAGTTGAATGGGGTTGAATTCAGAAGTTTCTTGGGTATACAGATGTTCGTCCAGTGATTATTTTCAGACAGTTTCATTAAAATTCAATCGGTGGTTTAAAATATATTTGCTAACAGTCAAACAATAAGTGCTATGTGTTGTCATCATTTTATGTTCCCATAATGGTGAAACTGGTTCTCTGCATTTAACCCATCACACCTGGGATACACCCAAGAGGAGCAGTGGGCAGCTATGCAAGCACCCACCCAGGGAGCAATTAGGAATTTGGTGTCCTGCTCAGAGACACTATGACAATGTGGGAATGGTTGGGGATCAAACCTGGGACTTTCGGGTCCCAAGTCAGCTGCTCTACATCTACTCCATCTCAGCCCACCCTAAGTTGACTCCAACCGGTAATGGCAAAGTCAACGTTGCCTTTTCACCTTGGCAGTGGGAGAAAATTAAACCTACAGTCCACGCTGATAATGTGTATGAACACATAATGAACACTGCTACTTTTGTTTGTGGGATTCAGTTTGTTGGTGAAGAAGTCCTATGGATGAAGGGCGAAACGTTTCAGCTAAAAAAACAAAACAAAAAAACTGTCCAGATGACTGACTGAACATTGTTGGATTTTTGCCTGGATTATTGAACATTAACTTTGATGATTTGAATCACTCTGGCATGTCTCAGGGGAGTTGCTGGGGGAGAGGGAGGGCTCCAGAGGCCATCTTAGCACTGGCAAGCTGTTTTTTTCCCCACTATGGGAGTGTGCAATTTGTGGGATTCTGTTTATTGGTGGCTCCTTAGATTGAAGAAGTCCTTTGGATGAAGGATCTCAGAAAAAGAAAAGAAACCATCCAGATGACCTGAATGAACATTGTTGAACATTGCTACTGTTTTAGTCAGCTCTTGTGGGCTTCCTGAACCTTGGCTGACAGCTCAAACACTAAGACTGTAAAGAAAAATGAAACTTCCTTGGATAATTTGGTAAATATGCTAACCATGACCTCAGTACACAACAATCAGCCTCACAACCAGAAGTATGCAGCTCAATCAGAGAAGACCTGAGAGGACCATTAGTTTGGCTTCTGCTGCCTGTTCTCCTGCCAGGCTCTGCTGCTTGACTCATTAAACCGCTAATGTTTCTGGATCATGTCTGGATGGTGGGAACATGGCTGAAACAGGATGAGAGAAGTTTTGGGCTGATTGTGAATTAGGGAGTGAAGATGGAGTCAAAACTGTTCCCAACACCCAGGGTGCACAAGCAGACAGTGATGGATGTAATGCATTTAACATAAAGCCCCAAATGGGCCAAGTCATGATTAATTAGGCCTAGCAATCTTTGAAGGAATGCATATTTTCTGATACGTTTCACAAAAAAATAAAAAATAATAAACTGTCTTTTGAAAGTAAATTTACCTAAATGTAGTTAAGTGTGTTTAGAAATACTCGGGTAAACTGCATTTCCTCAAAGTCAGTGGAATATTATTTAGACAACTGACAAATGAACATGCACAGAGAAGAGCAAAAACATTTATCAGACTTCACCTTTGGTGGTGGGCAACCCTGTTATTGAACAACTCTAGAATCAATACAAAACCTGCGGTACTTATGTAGCCTTGTGGTTCTACTCAGTTAATGAGTACTGTACAGCATGAAGTTACTAAACTCCAACTGCTCCTTGTTTTGGTACAGTCTTTGGAGAATATTCACGTAAAACGAATTCTAATGAGAAATAAGTAACCTGCTGAAAGAGCAGAGCCATGTTCCACCAAGGCGATGCAGACAGACGAGTGCTCCACACAGAGCCTGGCTTGTCTTGCGAGGGCAGCTGGTGGAAACGTGTGGAGAGGTCCCTGGCTGGGAGAGGCAGGATGCCCGGGCTTCGAGACACAGCCTGGCTCTCCGCTCTGTGTTTTCTGTTCTCCACTTCCTGTCTCAGGGGAATCAAAGACACACTCTCCCTTCAGACTTCTTGGCTTCAAGTCCCACTCTCCATTCAGGAAGTAGCAAGGCCTCTGATGTGTCGCCAGAATGGACCCTCAAAAACCAGAGCTTTAGAATTTTATGCATGATTTTGCTGAATAATCTTGGCCTTCACCCCATCATCAGCATTTATGTGTTGTTTGCCACATAAGGTAAAGACTGAGCTTTTTTTTGTCTGTACTGTTACCAAAATATTTCATAAATCACTGAACAGATTTCGTGAATAGGCCTGTCACAATAACAAATTTCGCTGGGCGACTGTCTCAGAAATTATTGTGATAAATGATAATATTGTTTGAAATGTGACCATAATTAGTAATGTGGACTTGCGACCTGTCCAGGGTGTACCCTGCCCCTCGCACAGTGATTGCTGGGCATGGGCATCGGCGACCCCCATGACCCAAAATGGAAGAAGCGTGTAAAAGATAATGGATGGAAGCATGGATGTTGGTTGATTTTTGTGTGTAGCACCTTTTTTGATCAGTGGATGCCAGTTTAAGACTGTTGGAACTGAAGGATGGATAGTGAGGGAGCGAGCAGTGTGTCTCTTTAAGAAAATGGGAGGGAGGCCCGTTGCAAGACATGGACTTTCTCTCGTTCCTGTTCATCAGTTCTCAAAATGGTGGATGTTCGGTGTGGTTTGAGCTCTTTAGCATAGCATTTTACACACAAAGCTTTTGAGAGAATTTTTTTTAAATCAGTAAACAAGTTCTTAGCTTCTTTTTGCAGAGAAAAACAACTTTTTACATGAAGGCATGGGTTTCCACCATGAATTTTGGAGCTTTGACAAGACAGATGTTTTTTTTTCCCCTGAGGTTGGCCTGTTAGCTTAGCTCATAGCTTAGCTTCTCAGCTGAGCTGCATTTACTGATCCAAAAACGCGATTTTGGACAGTCAAAACAGATTTTTAAGAGAAAAGAGAAAGGGAGGGGTCAGTCAGGAGCATCGGAGTTGAGCGTTTTGTCATCCGGTGTCTTCAGTAGAAACAGAGAAACACGAAGACGCGATAAAGCCGATAAATGAAAATGAAGTCGATAATTTTAATTTATCATGTGATTAATTGATTTACTGTTTATTGCAACAGGTCTATTCATGAAACTTCAGAACAAAATAATTTGCTGAACATCTGTACTGACTGACTTTTCAAATCAATCCAATTCAAAATGGATCCTACTTCTACCTAAAATTGCCATAACTGAATGAATTTTACACATATTGAGTCTGAGATATCCCACTTAATGTGGAAGTAGCTGACAGTCATGTAATGCTTCGTTTGAGTGCCAAAAGATCACACGCAATGTTATTTTCCACGTTTGACCAAATTAGCTGCAACTAGAGCCTGATCAGTATATCAGTAGGGCCGATGTTTTTAGGCTGATATATGTGTTTGGGGACATATCGGTTTCTGTGAGAACTGTCTCAGTATGCGCTGATATAAACACTGCTAATTTTCACCCCTAAAGTGCTGGGAACCAACAGTAATCGTACAATGTATCCAGCAAAGGGCGCATGTGAACTACTTTCAAGACACAGCCATTCACTTTAAGTTTCACTTTCAGCACAGCCGAAGCAGGGAGCAATACTGTGTAGTGTACAGGTAGTCCTCGGGTTACGACGGTCTCGTCTTACGACGTTTTGACATTACAACGCATCTCCCTTATTCAAGTTACGCGGTTATGTCAGTTTTACGTCGGTTTTTACGTCGTTTTTATGACAGTTTTACGACGTTAAACATCGTAACGTGGCAGCGCAGCAGCAGAAGAATACAGTATGCGGTGCAGCGGCGGAGGAGTATGGAGGACAGCGTCACTAGCATCCCAGTAGGCCATTAGCCCTTCGTTAGCCCTTTATTATGGCTCCCAAAATGCAAGGAGGACTCTTCTCATGGCAGTGCATCGAGGAAAAGGAAAAACATCATCATAGACTTACGTCAAAAATACGCAGTGGCGGAAGAATACAGTACGCGGTGCAGCGGCGGAGGAGGACGGAGGACGGCGTCATTAGCATCCCAGTAGGCCATTAGCCCTTCATTAGCCCTTCATTATGGCTCTCAAAACGCAAGGAGGACTCTTCTGATGGTAGTGTATCGAGGAAAAGGAAGGCCATCACCATAGACTTACGTCAAAAATCGGTTTACGCGCTTGGTAAAACAGGTACGTCACATGAATTTACGTACGTTCTGACTTACAGGTACATCAAATTCGGTTTACGCCGCCGTGTGAGAACGGATCTCTGTCGTAAGTCGAGGACTACCTGTATATGGACTCTACTGCAGTTCCAATACTAAACAGTAAGAGTCGCTATGGAAGATTAAATACCAGCACGCAGCAGAAAAATCAAACAGGAGCTTCATTCCTCATACACAACTGTCACTCAAAACCAACTTCTCTTCTCCACATGTGTAGAAACAAACCTGCCATATGATTGGATTTTATTGTATAAAAGCACAAACAGATTTGGATTTTATCCCAAAACTATTTGACTGGTGAAGCCTTTATTCACAGGTAAACTCTACATTCACACAAAGATCCCATTAAAAACGGTTTATAACCCTAATGTAGTTGGAATCAAAAAGATGAGATGAATAATGAAAAGTTGATTAATTTAAACGTTTCTTCATGACACTGTTTTGGCATCACTCTGGTGAGAGAGATAAAAGGCCAAAACCGTTTAACCAAAACTATTTAAAGCTGGGTTTCTTTCAGTTTGCTGCCTGTTTTTAACGCTTCAAGAGTTTTACAGTCGCTGCTTTTTTGGACGTGGTTTGCCTCTACCCACGGATGCAGCCTCCAACTGTTCACCGCCCACCTCTGAGCCACTTGTCACTTTTCCACGGTTGTTATCTCTTTGTAATCTGCAAACAAAAGCAATTGTGCAGGACTGCGGAACGGATCAGTCTGCATGCACTCAACGGGCACAATAAAAAGGCTTTGTTTCTGTGTAATTGCTCCTCTCAGGCATATGCAGCACAAAATTAAGCTTGAGCTACACTATCGCAACTGAAGGGATAAAATAATAGTACATAGGAATGTTTGCATGATGAATAAAGTTTATATTTTCCAATAATTAATGAATTATCAGGCTGAACTCAGTGTCTGGGCTTCTTTTCAGTTGCATTAATAATTTGTGTATATCACTGAGTGATACATTCGTATTCTGAAATTGTGTTGCATATTTTTAATACATCGTGTTGATGGAAAAAAGACTGAAATGTTAAATGACAAGCCAAATTAGTGCATTGGGTGTTTGCTGCTCCCTCCTGACTTCTTTACCTCCCGAAGTAGAAAGAAAAAGATGCTGCTGTTTCTCTTTCAGCTGCTGCTGTGAAGTCGCAGGGCGAAGGATCAGTGATAAAGTGTTTAATATTCCTGCCTGCAGGGTTAACACACATCACCCACTACCTTCATCCTGCCTCTCGTTCTGCAAATTTGCATGTGCAGCTTTTGTTTGGTGTGTGAAAAAGGACAGAAAGGGGGAAATCTGAGACAAGATAAAGTTATGTTTTTATTGTCATTTTAAATTAGCTTTCTCTGTTTTTCATGTTTTGTACCTGTTGGGTTTTGATTAAATCTTGTTTTTAATTTCCATTAAATTGTGCTGTGCTCCTCCTGCACACCTGGTCTGAGTTACCCATCGTCACACCTGTTCATCTCTAGTCCATAACTTCCTCAGTGTAAGAAAATCTCAAGTTTGTCAGTTGCCACTTCCCCAAATTCTTGCAATTGTCTTTTATTTTATTGTTTTGTGTAAACAACAACTCAATTTGTACTTTTTATGTACCTTTGCAGCCCTTTATCTTGTTTTTCTTGTGCCAGGTTTCTAAATGCACAAGATGTTTGGAAATACAAAACCTTCAGTTTGGTCAAATAGAAACAGGGTAATGCCGTCCCTTTTCCAGAGATGTTAGGAGGGACTGACTGAAATTAAACCTGCTTAAAAATACTAAATACAATGTGTTTTAAATACTGAGTAATGCATTTTAATGAGGCTTTAACTTAAAATGTCTGAAATAGATCATAATTAGATGAATAAATTATGCTCCAACCGGGAGTCACACTGCTCAGCCTCCAGAGGAAAGTTTAAAAAGTAGGCTTCAATTGATTGTGGAACCTTGGATCCAAGAGGAGCATAGCGACTTTGATAATAATAATAATATGTTATGCATTATCATCATTATACACTGCCTGGCCAAAAAAAAAAAAGTTGCCACCTGGATTTAACGAAGCAAATAGGTACAAGCCCCCATTGGATAATTACTGCATGGGCAATCATCTTTCAGCTGGCAACAAGTTATTTAACCCCAGTTGCTTCTCATTTCTTAAACCATGTCGAAAGACACATTGCGTGGTCGTGAAAAAGGTATCAGTCTGTTTGAGAAGGGCCAAATCATTGGCATCAAGCAGAGAAAACATCTAAGGAGATTGCAGAAACTATTAAAATTGGGTTAAGAACGGTCCAACGCATTATTAAAAACTGGAAGGATAGTGGGGACTGACCCATCAGCTTCGAGGAAGAAATATGGCCAGAAAAAAAGTCCTGAATGATCGTGATTGGCAATCACTTTAACGTTTGGTGAAATCAAATGGAAGAAAAACAACAGTAGCACTCAGGGCTATGTTTAATAGTGAAAGTAAGAGCATTTCCACACACACATTGTGAAGGGAACTCAAGGGCTTGGGATTGAACAGTGTGTAGCCTTAAGAAAACCACTAATCAGTGAGACTAACTGGAAAAAAAATGCTTCTGTTTGCTAGGGAGCATAAAGATTGGACTCTGGAGCAATGGAAGGTCATGTGGTCTGAGTCCAGAATCACCCTGTTCCAGAGTGATGGGTGCATCAGGGTAGAAGAGAGGCAGGTGAAGTGACGCACCCATCATGCATAGTCATCAATGCAAGATCTTGGTGAAAAATTAATGCAACACTGGATGGAAATAGATATTGTGACATTGCAGAAGTTTATCGAAACAATGCCACAGCAAATGCATGTTGTATCAAAGCTAAAGGCGGTCCAACGAAATATTAGTGTGACATTTTTATTTGGTGGCGACTTTTTTGGGGGCCAGACGGTGTATGTTCCCATACAATGGCAAAACTGGATCTCTGCATTTAACCAATCCACCACCAGGTGGTGTAGTGGGCAGCTATTGAAAGTGTCCAGGGAGCATTTGGGGAGGAGGTGTGCTGCTCAGATACACCACGACATGTGCAATGACTGGGGATCGAACCTGGGATTTTCAGGTCTTGAGTCAGCTGCGTCTCTTGGAGCATTGGACCAGATCTTTAGCTTTTCAGAGTTACCGTTGGGGATGCATTAGCATTTTTCCATGTGTCACCGTATTACTTGAGTAATTTATGGGTGAGATGGCAGGAGTACAGATTACCAGGTCACTTCTAAGGATTTTTTGGTGCCTGGATAACCAAAACAAGAACTGTGCTTTTTTTTTTTAACAAAGTCCATCTTGTTGTTTACTGGGCTCTACCAGAGTCCTGTTGTCTGGGCTCATAGAAAGGATCTTGACCTGCCTAAATAAAGGTTGAATGAAGGGGGTTTCTAGTTTGGATCTCGTCCCTACTTTTTGCGTCTTACATGTGCACTGGGGTGGTTCGCAGCCACACGTGAAGCAGCTGCATTGAGCAGCAGCTCCTCAAAGTCTGAAGTTCTCAGATGAAGGTGGAACCAAAAGCTTTTGCTTTACAGATATTCAAACAGCAACGCAAAAGGAAAATTAAATTCTCACTAAGTCTAGTTTGTTTAAAGTGAGTTGGCTTTTTTTGTTAAAACTTAAATGTCAATAACATTTAGTAGTTTTTTTATTTTATTTTATTTTTTTTACAAGAAATAAAAACCTGAACTATCTTTTTCCTTGTTTACTGTCAGTGTGTGACCTTTAACCAGAGGAACTGCAGAAGCTGAGTCAACAGTGGTGACAGAGCAGATCAGCTGGAGGGAGCGCTGCTGGTTTAAGGGTAACTTGTCACACAACCTCACATCTAAGACCTTATGCAACCCCTCTTGTATGAGACCACCAGGAGACCAAGTGGGCCTCAAAGATCTTGTGGTTAAAAAAATAAAAAATAAACTAACAAAAAATAAATTAATTTTGTGAGAATGTTCCATTGAGTCTGCAGTGTTCTCATACTGTTTTTTATTTATTTTTATTTTTTTACTGGAAGATGTTCTGGGTGTGATCAGCTTTAACCAGAGTCAGGCTCAGTCCCAAAAAACCTTTGGCATGATTCATCTCAACTTCAGTTAAGGCAGCGTGATTGTTTTCTTTACAGCCTCGGAAGCAAGACTTGAGTGTTGCACCATCTGTCACCATTCTTTCTGCCTTCCTGCACAATCTCTCTGAGAGTCCAGGTGACATTTATGATGATGGACCGATCCTTGTGGCCCACAGACTCCAGCAGAATCTGAGAATGAGCAGAAGGGCTGAAAAGAAGGGAAAACTGGAACCTGCTTGTTCACTGGTGTATCGCATCACTTGAGTAAAAGCCACACAGACGGTTAACAGTGTGAATGCTGAGCCAGCATTGACACTACTGTCCTGTTTAGAGTACATTTTTTTGGACTTACATACAATTTCATTAAAATATAATTCAATTCAAAATACTTTATTAATCCCCAAAGGGAAATTAAATGTTGTTGTAACTCGTTATCCTCATTTCATTAAGAGATGTTATAGATTCTGATGGCTGTAGGCAGGAAGGATCTCTTTTGAAGGGCCATCCCACAGTGGACTCAAAGAAACTGGCTGCAGATGCCGTCCACCCAGACTTGGCTGCCCTCTGTTCCCCCGAGCTGAAGGACTGCCCAAATACAGGGCAGAACTCCTTCCAGAGTGATGGCCACTCCTCCCGGCAGCCTGTCAAGCTCCTCATTGCTGTGGACAGCTGGCTGCATGTGCCGGGGGATGATCCTGTCCTTCTGCTGTCACAAGCCGTGCTTCCCGCCAGCTCCAGGATCTAAGTGGTCTGGTACTCAAGCACAGCAGGCAGGTAGATGAGAATGCATCCACGGCACCTCCTTTTTCAACTCACCTGAGATTTGGAGCAGTAGATATATAATTTGAGCTTTTGAGATGTTAATCAGCTGCTCCTGGTTGTAAAAAGCACCTTGTTGTTATGGTCACACATAACACATGTCCAAAAGTAAAAGAGTTTCAGTATAAATCCTTCCAGCTGCACAGCATCTAATACCAGAGGAAACAATCATCCAAAAAAATGTGATTTACAACCAGCAAAAGAGAACTTAAAGTTTCCAACAGCAAAATCTCAGAATGAAAGTAACAGAGCTTCTCCAACATGCAGCCACCCCAAGCGGCGCAATCCTCGAGCATATAACATTCAACATACATTCATATTCATTCATATTCAGCATTCATTCAACCATTTCCACTATTCAGGTGTTAGATTTTTCAGCGCATTCAGATGATTGCAGCTATGTTTTTCCCCTAACCTTTATACATTTTGAATAATTGATCATTAATTACTTTTTTCCAAAAATGCATTCTCTAGCTACTGTTTTGCTGATTTTTAGCTTTAAGCAGTTTTGATAGTTTGATGTTTCAGCCATTGTTCTGCTGGTTTTAGCTTCTGTTTAGTTAATTTTAGCATTTGTTTTTATTTAACTCTAACAGTTAAGTTTCAGTTTTGTCTGCACATTTCAAGAGTCATTCAGGGCTCAGCATTTACACTACATTTTCACAGTTAATGCATTTTCTAGTTTGTTTTGTCTTTTTTTCATAATACAGGGTACATTTATAATCTCTGAGATGTAGTAGTTGAGAGTAATTCCCAACAAATTATTTGACCGCTAACAAATTGCACTATTTGTTTATTTGAACTTTAACATGTACATTTTTTTTCATTTGATTTATCCCTAAATTTTGCTTTTTTTGCTTGTCTTAAAATTATTGTGTGGTGACAAGATATTCCGCAGTAATTGGTATCATTATGATTTTCTTTAAGAAAATTTCCTTTTTTCTTTTTCATTACTGCCTCTAATGATTAGTTGTTACGCAAAATGATAAATAATACAAGTGCATCTAACATTAGAATATTGTGGAAAAAGTTGATTTTTTTTTGTCACTCATTCAAAAATAATGACACTCATATGTTACATAGATTCATTCTACATAGAGTGAAATACTGTATTTCAAGCCTTGGTTTCTTGTAATTTTGATGACCATGGATTGCAAATAACTAAAACTCAAAATTCAGTGTGTCACTTTGAATATTCCACACTCCGCTTTTGTTACTTTGTCTGTGTGGGCCTTGCCAAGTCCTGCTGGAAAATGAAATCAGCATCTCCATAAAGCTCATCAGCAGAAGGAAGCATGGAGTCTCTAAAATGTCCTGCTAGATGCTGCAAGGACTGGACTTCAGAAAACACAGTGGACCAACCCCAGCAGAGGCATGGACCCAAACCATCACAGACTGTAGAAACTTCACTCTGGACTTCAAGCAACATGGATTCTGGACCTCTCCACTCTTCTTCCAGACTCTGGGACCTTGATTTATAAATGACATGAAAATTTACTTTCATCTAAAAGAGGACATTGGACCACTGAGCAACAGTCCAGTTCTTAGTCTCCTCAGCAGGTAAGATGCTTCTTATGTCTCTAGTTCAGGAGTGGTGTGACTTCAGGAATGAGACATTTGTAGCTCATGTCCAGGAGTTAATCAGCTGATCAGAGTGTGACACCAGGAGTTTACAATATTAAACCTCTTCACAATATTTACATTTTCTGAGACACTGAAATTTGGTTTTTCATTATTTGCAAGCCATTATCATAAAAATGACAAGAAATAAAGGCTTGAAAATGTTCACTCTGTTTAATTAATCTTTAAAATATGAGTTTCACTTTCTGAAATGACTGACCAAAAAAGAGAGAATGTTCACGATATTTTGTGATGCACCTGTGTACATATAAAACTTGAACTAGTCTCAGTATACTCCTTTATAGGGATGGAAACATGTTCAAGTTTTGCAATTAAGACAAACTTGTAATACTATGCTGTTGAAATAAAAGCTAAACACAAGCATTTACATTTTCCTTAAGTAAACTACAAACTTTTAGAGATTAAAACATCTTTGTTTCCCCTGTTTGATAATGAATGCGGTAATAGTTTTTGCAAATGTAAAGACTAAGCAATGAATCAGAGCAGTAAAGTTGTATTTTAATAATTTTTTAAATGTTCAAAACTGTTATGATGGGTTTTCCTATGGTCAAATTATCAAATGTTGTGCCTCACGGTAAATGACTCAAACTCATGTTTATTTACTCATCTTAAAGATGCGGATTTTAAATGTAGCTGTTTGCACAAGTCCGCAAGGGTCCAAAGTGTTTATGACCGACTGGGTGCTCATTTCAGACAAGATGAAACAACAAAGACAATATTCTGAAACAAAAATAACCTTTTTTTTTTTTCCAAGGACTTATTTGGAGTTTTCCTAATTTGAACTGAGAAAGTCAAAAATGGTCCAGCTGCCAGCAGATAATTTTAGGATGATCATGAAAATTTTCAAATGACCAGAACCCTAAAATATAAAGACATTACTTATTGCTGCTATTTTTTATTTGTTTAAGTTCTTGGCGGGGTGAGTGACACAAACAAATTGAATTCAGGAGAAATTAATTAATTCAAAAGGTGACTTTCACTTCATAAAAACCCCAATTAGTGTCAGTCACATGCGGGACTGTGTGTGGTCAATCTGAACCGGGTCCATCAGTCTTAGAATGTGTTTACAACAACCTCATCTGACCTTTGGAGCTAGATTTAAAAAGAAAAAAGAGGACGTGAAATGAAAATTGAAATGTCACGTTTACCCCGATTTAATCACTTGGGACGTTAATTCAGTGAAATTATTTTCAGTTTATCAATCTTAAATGTCATGAAGCAAGTTGTTTATGCTTTATTTTCTGCTTATATACAACAAAATGTCCACAGTAATTTTGTTGGATTCTTAATAGCACAGAAATAATTTAGAATATTTTTGTCGTTATTTTATTTTATTTGCTGCTCATGACGTTCCACACTTCATTCCACTGGTTTATTTCTATGTGATGTTTCATTTGCACGGTTGATTTCTTATAATAAAGAACATAAACATACAACTATCATGATTTTGGTGCAGGTTTACCAGATAAAATTTAAAAATGTTAACCCTTTCAGAGGGTTTCTGACTGCAGCGTATGTCACATTTTCATCATCATCCAAGGAGGCTGCAGACATTTTAGGTTATTTCTTCCTCAGTGGTTGCCATAGATGCCAGAACTGTGTCTGTTTCTCTTTGGTCTCTTGTTCAGTCTCCTCTGCTTCTATTTTGGTCTCCCTCTCACTCCACATGTCAGGCGGCAGGAGGGGGACTGGAAATCCAGCCTTTCACCATGGGGAGGGAAACGAAGGGCTGGATAGTCTAGCCAGAATCCCATAGAGATGTTAGCCCCACAGGTACATGCTAATGAAGACAGAGGAATCAATATTCCTGTCATCCTCCCCACAGTGACACACACATATGTGGGGGGCGGGG
>JARVGQ010000781.1:19322553-19335719 GCA_031762355.1 Hypsolebias martinsi
GCTATAAAAATCGCTGAGTGTTTTGTGTGTGTGTGTGTGTGTGTGTGTGTGTGTGTGTGTGTGTGTGTGTGTGTGTGTGCATGTGTGTATGCCTTCCTCACACACTAATCTGAAGACTGATGCCTCTCACGTTAAATTAGCTGATTTGAGTAAGTGACCAACAGAGGGCAGCAGATGTTAACATTCAGGCACCACTGAACTCTCCTAGTTTTAACGTCTGCAAAGAGTGACCCTTGTCTAAATACCACACACCCCCGCCCTCCTTCCCCTTTGCAAACCTAAGCCCCCTTCACTGCTGTTTGGACATGACACAGCCGTTTTGTTGCATGATGTGTGTGATGCTTTCAAATCCTAGATTGGCTCCAGACCTCCAGTCAAGGATAAAATGTCTGTTAAGGTAAGAGACAGCATTCCTCAAACCCTCCCCAGCAGAGAAAAGATTCAATAAATGACTCTCGGTAAATGACTCAGTAAATGACTCTCAGTAAAAGACTCTCAGTAAATGACTCTCAGTAAATGATTCTCTGTAAAAGACTCAGTAAATGACTCTCGGTAAATGACTCAGTAAATGACGCTCAGTAAATGACTCTCAGTAAATGACTCTCAGTAAATGACTGTCAGTAAATGACTCAATAAAATACTCTCAGTAAAAGACTCAGTAAAAGACTCAGTAAATGACTCTCTGTAAAAGACTCTCAGTAAATGATTTTCAGTAAATGGCCCTCAGTAAATGACTTTCAACAAAAGACTCTCAGTAAATGACTCTCAGTAAATGACTCTCAGTAAATGATTCTCTGTAAAAGACTCAGTAAATGATTTCAGTAAATGACTCTCAGTAAATGACTCTCAGTAAATGACTCAATAAAATACTCTCAGTAAAAGACTCAGTAAAAGACGCTCAGTAAATGACTCTCAGTAAAAGACTCTCAGTAAATGATTTTCAGTAAAAGACTCTCAGTAAAAAAACTCTCAGTAAATGACTCTCAGTAAATGACTCAGTAAATGACTCTCAGTAAAAGACTCAGTAAATGACTCTCTGTAAAAGATTCAGTAAATGACTCTCCGCAAAAGACTCTGTAAATGACTGTCAGTAAATGACTCTCAGTAAAAGACTCTCAGTAAAAGAGTCAGTAAGACTCTCAGTAAATGACTCTCAGTAAAAGACTCAGTAAATGACTCAGTAAAAGACTCAGTAAAAGACTCTCAGTAAAGAACTCTCAGTAAATGACTCTCAGTAAATGACTCTCAGCGAAAGACTCTCAGTAAATGACTCTCAGTAAAAGACTCTCAGTAAATGACTCTCAGTAAATGACTCTCAGTAAATGACTCTCAGTAAATGACTCTCAGTAAAAGACTCTCAGTAGACCATAAACAGTTTCCAGGCAGAGTAAAGCTGAACATAAACAATGCCTGTGCTGTAATTATCAAACTTATTAGTAGCCTGACAGTGCTTGGGTTCATATGCTGAAATACTCTCCTTGCAAACCATTTTCCAAGCTGGCAACTCACCCCAAAATCTCCCCTTGTTCTCCCTGGAAGATGTCCATCTCATTACTTCAGGCTGCCACATGTATACAACATGTAGCCACTATGTATCTTTACATTTTTTATGCTGTCCTCTTTTTCATGACTCCATAATTTATCCCTTTTCACTGTTTGCTTTTTTATTATTTTTTTATTTGTATGTTTTGGCACAGATTTACGTAAGGGCACAGTTTGAATATGATCCCTCCAAAGATGAACTCATCCCCTGCAAAGAAGCCGGTATTCGTTTTCGGATGGGCGACATCATCCAGATTATCTCCAAGGACGACCACAACTGGTGGCAGGGAAAGTTGGAGAACACCAAGAATGGCACAGCAGGCCTTATCCCGTCGCCGGAGCTGCAGGAGTGGCAAGTACACTCGACACATTGTGACATAATCCATGGGGGAATGGAAGACAAAAAAGATGTTTCCTTTGAAACTGTTAAATGTACTACGTTTTTAAATAAAGTTTAAAATGCTTTATGATGGTCAAAATAAAACAATAATTAAATAGCAATAAGATCAGAATAAAACAATTATATGTATGCCTTTAATTATTAAGACACACAGTCTCCTTCTCAAAAGAGACCAGTTTCAAGTGAACGTATGAAATACAAATCTAGTCAAAGACAGATACACTGATATAATACATACTGCAGTTTAAACAGAAGAACCAGAGTGTTCCTGTTATTTTTTTTATATTTTATAAATTTATTAATTTTAAAATACAATACAAAACAATCCCATAAATGATAAGAATACTATCGTAAATATAAAATGAAAGGTAGCAGAAAGAAGAAAAAAATCTCATTATATCTGCCCCTTTTTTCAAACAATTAGTCCAAACAATAATAATCTTAAAGGAACAGAACAAAATGAATAACTCTTTCTAATTTTTCTAACTCTAATTCAATACACATTTAGCTACTTCATATATACATGTATATATTTTTTTTACCAATTCAGTTTTGATCATTTTCTTAAATGTAAGCATTGACTTGGCATTTTTAGCATCATTCTCCAAACCATTCCATAATCTAATTCCTTGGATTGAGGTAGACCTTCCCTTCAAACTAGTTCTGTATTTTGCTTTTACAAATATTTCTGTCCCACTTGAGATTATAACAACTTTATAACAAGACACCTGTTCAGTTTTACTGGGAGCTGGTGTCTATCTTCAGTGGGCAAGAGGCAAGTTACACCCTGAAGAGGTCACCTCTTTATCACAGAATTTCAAGTCCTGCTGTGGCTTATTCCAAAATCAAAGTGAGGGTAAATAAGAGTCTTTTTTTTTTTCCACCACCACCACCACCCCAGTTTCAGAAGTACTAATATTATGGTCAAAGTTATTTAGGACTTTGAACATAGGTTGTGGTTACTTTTGACATACATATGAATAAATTAGTTGGTGAAAGGCTATGGTTGGATTCATAAAGTAAATTATTCCAATGCAAAAGTCTATATAAGCTGAGTGCGCAGAGGACAGTGGTAAGTGAAATGTTTACATTTTGTTATGAATCTTTGTTCTCTGTGGTAAACAGCATCCAAAAGAGTTGGTTAATAGGTGTGTTTATATAAACCTTGTCACCATGAACAACGGCTGAAACAAGCCATTTCTTCGCATTAAATGAAAAATGTGATTTAATTATTTAAAGGAATTAAAATTGTATTTCAGTTTTTAATTAATTTTTTTTTCAAACCGTCACTTCATATGAGACACAAGAAAGATATTCACCAATTACAATAGCATGATGTTGGATGGAAGAAACATAAATTAAGGGCACCTTCTGTAGATTTTCTTGCCAATGTTTTCTTTTTGTCTGAAAATAACGTACCACTAGTTGCTGAAGGTATCTTCCTGATAAGAGGGAGTTTTTCCTTTCCACTATTGCCATTGTGCTTGCTCAGGACGGGAGACTGTGACGGAGTGAAGAGTCAATGAGTCTGCTGGCTTCCTTACTTATATAGAGCACTTTACTAATTGGCTTTTTATATATGTGAATGTTTCTGTAAAGTGCTCTTAGACAACTTTTTGAATTGGCGCTATATGGTAAATGGACTGCTCTTATATTAGCGCCTTTCTATCTTATCAAGATACTCAAAGCGCTTTACACAACAATCTGTGTCCTCATTTACCCATTTATACAGCACTCTACTAGATCTCTACAAAGCTAATTGAACACATTATTCTAAAGAGACTAATCAGCACTTTATCACATTCATACACCGATGGGACACACATCGGAGGCAATGAGAGGTTCAGTGTCTTGCCCAGGGACACTTCAACATGCGACTGCTACCAGTTTAAGACCAGGGCAACCGTGTTAGTGTAATAGTAAACCACTGTATCATCTGCATAAAGATTCATAAATGTTTCAGTGACATGCTGTCTAACGTTGTTAAGACATATTTTAAAGTAGGTCTTAAAATAGAGCATTGTGGAACACCTATTGTGATATTCATACCATACCATTTTATTTATAGAGCACTTAAATCAGCAACAAGGCCAACCAAAGTGCTGAACAAACAAACAAAAAACAGGCAACACATAGGCAACATACAAAATGAAGAAAAAAAACAGAATATAGACAGAAAAATATTGCAGATAATAAATATAATGACCAACCTGTGTGAAGCAAACAGGTTCAAACACAGATCATCTGGTGTTGAAAGCTACCCTATGACAAGCCAAGTGTCTCATTAATAGCCGCTTTTACAATGTACCTGTTAATGAGACACTTGGTTTGCCATATTAGTTGAGGGCCCTCTAACAGCTGCAGATGTTAATGTTTAATATTTTCCATGTCAGAATGAATGAAATAATTAGATCTCAGGCAAAAACTAGGTTATAAATATGGAGAAAAAAAAAGTATATTAGTCGCTTTGGTCACAGGCCTTGCAATTTTATGCAAAAATGTGCGACTTATATGGCAAAACATACAGCACTCATATTTTCCAAAATGCCTTTAATGAACTATCAAATGTACCACAATTAGGTTTGTTCACTTACTTGTTGTCCCCCATGGAGCGAAGAACAGAAGTGGAAATAGCTCTGTCCATATGTTCGACCATGTCACATGAGAACTTGAAAAATAAGTGAGGTATCGACTTCTATTTTGGTCTTGCTATATCTACGAAGAAAGCTTTGACAATTGGGTTGCCATATCAAAACCAAAGATGGCTGCCACCATGACTGTATATACAGGTATGTTAAATCTTGTGAATTGGATAACTTGAAAAATAAGCAATGCACTGACTTCCATTTTTGTGTCGCTGTGTCTAGGCATAAAAAAAGGACCCTATCAAAAATTGGGTTGCCGCATAAAAATCCAAGAAGAATGCTGCCATATATGTCTGTCAGTCTTGTGAGCTAGATAACTTGAAAAAAATAATCAACATGCCAAATTCCATTCTGATGTGTCACTGCATGTAAAAAAGGTCACTATCAAAAACTTGGTTGTCATTTCAAAATCCAAGGTATCTGACAATATATGTAAACTGACCATCCCTTTGATTTAAGGAAACTGCATTTTAATTTTTACATCACTTAAAAGTTTAGTTTCTCAAATGATAAAGGTGGCCATTTAGGGTGGCTGAAAATTAATCCTTGGTGACCACCTCTTGGCTTTGCCATTGTGCCTCGTGATGGATATATTATTTTTCCTCCACTCGCCAGAATTTGCCTTAGACAAGTAAAAAATGAATAACTCCCGTCTATTTTTATACAAAGTGTAACTGCTGCCCATTTAAATATCTTGCACCAACAACATTAAGGTCGACTTGCGTTCCCTGTTCAATTCCAGTTCAGAAAACACTTGAAAACTACAAACGCTCTATTCACATTGACCAACTGCTTGTTCTTTTTGTTTGTTTGTGGTGTTTCAGTGCTTTCTAAAAAAAAAAAAAATTGACATTTTCATGTTGGTCCTGAGGTGAGCGAAGCACAATAAAAGACCAAACTTGGAAAGAAAAAAGGCACAAGCTCTTTCGAAACACAATAGAAGCCATTTTAATGAATCTTTTCACCAACTAAGTGGTTTTAGACAAAGGAGCAACAACAAAACGTCTGATTTCTCCAGCAAGAGAACAAGCCGTCCAATAAAAGTGACACAACCAGGTTATCAGATGCTCATAACCATTAACCGGTTGAATAATGATTTGATTTCTTTTTTTATTATTCTATATAGAGATCAAAGGATGATTCATAAAAGAGATGCCAAAGCATCAAAACAATTAAGTTTAAAAATCAAAGAAAAAAACGGTTTTCACTCAGAACAACCTGTCACTGAATCCAAAATATTAAACCTGAAATCACATCAAAGCTAGAAGATAGACAATGTAGGCACAATCTCACCTCAGAAGAACCAAAGACAGTTGACACGTGCTTCATTGTCTGATGAGTCTGAAGTCAGACGTGGGATTCTTTAAACCAAAGATGATGAAGAGCAACCAGACGGTTAGTGTCTATGGATAGTCTGTAGATGGGTGAAGTATACATGATATTGGGATTACAGAAACAGCTTTAACATGGTTTAAATCATATTTATACGATATATTCCAGTTTGTAAAAGTAAATAACTAATCTTCTTCATACTCCAGAATTAGTCATGAAGTTCCTCAGGGTCCATCTGATAGATTCCAATTTATAAATATAAATAACTAATCTTCATACTCCAAAATTAGTCATGAAGTTCCTCAGGGTCCAGTGCTTGGACCAGTACTCTTTTATATACAGTATGCTTCCGATAGGTAAAGTTATTAAACAGCATGGGATAAATTTTCATTGTTATGCTGATGATACACAGTTATCTTTGTCCATGAAACCCATTGAAGCCAATTAGTTATTTAGACTGCAATCATGTCTTGAAGACAAAAAAAAAACCTGGATGACCCTAAATTTTCTCCTTTTAAATGCAAAATAAACTGAGGTTTTGGTTTTTGGACCTGAGCATCTTAGGAATAAATGTTGCAGTCTTTGTGGAAAATAAACTGAATTGAAGGTATCACTGATGCAGATGTCTTCTCACAGAGCTCTGTGGTTATTTCAGCAGGTCAATGTCTGACCTCAGTCTGTGTGACGTCCAACCGTATGTGCATGTGGAATGTTAGCTTGACCTGGATGTCTGAATTTTATTTCTAGACATGCTTCATTAAAAAAACAGAGTTTGAGTGAAGACACTGTTTGGGGAGGTATGAAAGTGGCACTCATTCTTAATATTAGACAACTACATGATTAGTAGAATTATGGTCTTTTCATTGAATGCTCAGAGCTTACTCAAACCAGCCACAATAAAATGTGCTGCATTCCTATATGCCTATTAGTGTACAGCACAAATGGAAAAAAAATGCAATTAAAAACTGAGTTATGTAGAAAAACATCACAGTTTAAAGTAGAAGAAAACTGTTTCCTAATGTACCGTTTTAAATTCTGCTTTTTCTGGCCTACCAGGGAACATGTTGACAAAAGAAAACATGTTGGAGTCAGGAAACAAATATCTAACTGAAACACATCACTTTCACAGTCCTGCTGGGTGCCAGAGAGAAAGAAAAAAGTCACAGCACAAATAAAAAAAGATTCCAGAAACGTGACTAAGACTTTTGCTGTGAGACTGGTTTTGCTGATAAAACCAACCCACACTGCAATTTTATTTGATACTTAATTAGGAAAAATTAGGCATATTTTAAAGATAAATCAGCTAAAAGATGAAATATACAAAGCTCTCATCCTAAAAAAAATACATATTTCTCTTGACACATTAAGGTATTTAGCCTGTGATGCTTTTATAATTTTCCAACCCTGACAAAAATACTAATCCACATAAAAGAAAGTGACAAATGTCAGCCTGCTCTTCTCCAGCATTTTCCTCAAATCTTGCTGTCTCTGCCAGAACATTTTGTCCTCATACTGATAGAAGTGTCAGAAAACACTGTTCCGTAGCCTGATTATGCAACATGGAGGAGTCAGGGGTCTCCTGTGACTTAGTTACAGGTGAAAATATGTCACGGAAGATGAGAATAAAAGGAAGCATCATGCATGTAAGTAAGAGGGACAAAGGGTATGAATGGATAATAGATGAATGCAGATTAACAGTCGTACAGAGCAGCAGAAGGAAGAGAGGAGGCAGAGAACGGCAGCCCTTCTCTCCTTTCAACACGTACTGGGAGCTGCCAAAATCTCTGTGATTAACTTGGAAGATTGGATTTCCTCCATCTCAGCTGCAATAAAACAGAGTTTCCAGTTAAAATATTCCAAACTGAGTCCAGTTGAGCAGTCATTTTTTTATATACTGGTATATAATATGCCCCCATAGATCATTCATATGATCTGACTAATCAAATCCAATGAAATCGTCAAACTAGCAGGAAAAATTCTTTCAGTCAGACATGGATCTCATCTTTAAACCCTGATAAGCTTATCTAGGAGTGTCAGCTTTGTTCACCTCTCGTGCCATGATTCATTTGTTTCGAGAGAAATTGATTGGAGAATTGATTCGTTCTGGATGTCCACGCAGCCTTGGAGTTGATGCTAATGTGACATTTTGATCTGATCCTCTTCAGAGACAAAGAAGTTTCAAGCTCTCTGTCTCGTTTCTTTTTCTTATTATGGCTTTTAGCTCAAATAAATATACTTCAACCAAAATAGAGATTATTATAGGTTTTTATTTTTATTTTTATTTTTTTTTAATGAACAGGTGGGTAGCGTTAGCTGATGCATGCAGGGTTCCTGAGCTGAAATGCAAACTGTACCGAGGAGCAGCCGAGGGCAGGTCCAGGGAGGAGGTGATGGCTGTGCTGAGCCCAAGACAAAGACTGGAGGTGCAGATAACGAGGCAGCTGAAAAGACAGAACAGGGCTGGTTCAGAGGCAGCCAGAAAACAAACTGCTGGAGGGCAGAGATGGTAAATAAACAGCTAGAAGCACTGCAGCGCTGACAGAAGACAGAATCAGGCTTGGTGGCATCTGGAAAATTTAAGTTTTCATTCTCCAATTAGGAACAATAAAACACCACAGGAAGTGGAACTGTTTTATTTATAACTTGGCTGAGGTTTGTTTGAACAAATTTTCAAAAAACAATTCATAAAATAACCAGGAAACAAATGAAACCCTATAAAAAATGATGACAGGAGAATATGCATACATATTTAAAAGTGTATTGAAACTGAATGTCTTTTCAATGTCTGTGCCACTCATGAATGAAAGGATGGATGGATGGATGGATGGATGGATGGCAGAAAAATAAAATGATCATCATAAATATTCATAAGCAGTAAGAAAGATGAATAATAAACAATAAAACAAACACATACAGATGTTTCTGGGATGAAGTTGTACAAAGTAGAAAGTCATTGAAGAAAACAGATGTTTCAAGTAAAGTGATTTTGGTTGGAAAAATCTAACTAATAGTTTTTATTTTTATTAAAACCAGCTAAGAACAGCTTTAATACCAACTCTGGAACTAAAACAGAAACATTTTTGGTCAAATAAATAACATCCATCCATCCATCCATTCATTCATGAGTGGCACAGACATAGAAAAGACATTCAGTTTCAATATACTTTTAAATATGCACATTCTCCTGTCATCATTTTATATAGGGTTTCATTTGTTTCCTGGTTATTTGATGAAATAAAACAAAAAGTCCCTTTCCACCACAGACTGGTGGTCGTGGAAGCTCTCCAGTATCTCGCTGCTCATGCTGAAGGACCTAAACTTCTTGTTCAGGTGAAAATCTTAAATCAGCATTTCTGTGGCTCTGCCTGTTGGAGACTAGTTGATTGCACAAAACTGAAAGAAAATTTGCAAATGTTCTTTGAGAATTTAGTCAGTTTTGTTTTGCAGGCAGGTGGCTCAGTTGGTAGAGGTGTTGCCTCTCAGTGAGAAGGTCGCCCAATTGAATCCTGGCCTGGGATCTTTCTGTCCCTATGATGGACATGTAACCTGTCCAGGGAGAGTGTTTGGGTCCCTCTGCTGGGCAGGGTCGTCTTCACTGACAGTTCTAGCACAGCTGTGACTTGTTAGAGCTGATTATCAGCAGATTTAAGTTGGAGCTTATCCAGTTCAGCAGTGGTTTGCTATTGTCTCATGCTGATGGTACCACTCAAGGCACTCAGAAAGAGTGCCAGATTTAGTCCTTTTAAGGAAAAGGGAGTTAATCAATGGGTAAATGAGGGCACAGGTTGTATTGTAAAGTGCTTTGTGTATCTTGACTAGATAAAAAGGTGCTATATAAGTACAGCCCATTTACCATTTGTCTCACAGAGGAGCCACTCTGGTCACATGGATGAAATTCCTGATAGGTGTGAAAATGACTGGGTATCAGGCTTAAAGCTGCATTATACGTTTTTGAACAAGCATCTAAATAACTCAAAAGAATCGAAGTGGCAACAATGAAACGAGCCAGAACTCTCCAAAATGCTGAGAAATGAAGCTCCAGAGGTTTCCAAATGAGTTTATTTAGCACAGAAAAACAAGATTAATTCTTAATGAAAGAAAGAAAAAAAAATGTATCCAGTAGTGAGTAACAACTGTGTTTTCTACAGCAATAATTTGATCAATTATCTGATCAGAAATTGTATTTAAGAATGTAAGGTCAGAACAGGATGCATGAGCAGCTTCTGACATGTTTTTATCTGAATGCATATTTTTATAATAAAGTAAGACAATGCATTTATTGAAGCCTACGTGGTGTGAGATTATCAAACAAATTAGTTTTTGTGGAGCATTTTTTAAAATCAGTTTTTGTGAAGCTTTGTGGCAGTGAGGTTGGATTCTCGTTGAAGGTGTGTTTTCTGTTTTGTTCCTTCAGAAATGTGTCCATCCACCCTGTTTTGTCCCCTCATGACATTCCCAATGAGGTTCAAGGAAACAAGCTCAGGAAAATAAGATGTGAAGAAATGTTTTGGACTGGAACCAAGGGCAGGTCCCACCTGGTTTGGTCTGAGGTGAAACAGAACTATTCTGAGATTTGTTCGTGTAACATCAGGGTGGGGAAGAGTGCAAGTTAAAATTAAACGATGTGCTGAAAGCACAACGGCTGACTGAAGGAAAGGTCAGGCAAAGATAGTTAAGGTGAAGTTTATCTGAAAATTTGCTCTATTTTAAAACAGAAATAAACTTAGCTTCCAACATTTTATCATTAATTACATATCTAACAAAGTTCAGTCAGGTCATCTGGATGGGTTCTTTTTTTTGTTTGTTGATCTTTCGTCCTTCATCCAAAGGACTTCATCAATCTGAAGAGCCACAACAAGCTCAGTCCCACAAGCAGCACATTCACACAGCGGGTCAATCAGTTTGATGTTGATAAGATGGCTTCTGGGGCCCGCCCTCTCCCCCATCGACTCCTCTGAGGAAGCCATGGCCAAAGTGTTCAAAGCATCAAAGTTCGTGCTCAATAATCCAGGTAAAAAAATCCAACAAATTTCAGTCAAGTCATCCAGACGTTTATTTTTTTGAGACGTGTAGTCCGTCATCCAAAGGAAGTCTGAGGAAGTCTGAGGAGTCACAACAAACTCAGTCCCACAAGCAGCACACTCACATAGTCCTTGAAGTTATTTGGATGAAGGACAAAACATCTCAACAAAAACATTAATTAATAAACGGTCCAGATGACTTGACTGAAATGTGTTGGATTTTTTTTTTTTTTTACCTGGATTATTATGAACTTTGATGTTTTGAACCATTTTAGTTATGGCTGCCTGAGAGGAGTTGACGGGAGAGAGGGTGGGCTCATATTTTTCAACATATGTTTCCCTTAAAATGATACATTCTCTCAGTTTAAACTTTTGATCTGTGATTTGTGTTCTATTCTGAATAAAATATTAGATGTTGGCACCTCCACATCATTGCATTCAGTTTTTATTCACAATTTGTTTAGTGTTCCAACTTGTTTGGAATCCGGTTAGTACAACAGAAGCTTGAATATGATAATGGGATTACAGAAACAGCTTTAAAGGGGTTTAATTCATATGCATTTGATATATTCCAGTTAGAAAATATAAATATGGGTAATTAATCTTCTTCATGGACCGTAGTTGGTCATAGAGTTCCTCAGGGGTTCAGTGCTTGGACCAATACCCTTTACTTTATATATTCTTCTATTAAGTAAACTTATTAAATAATATGGAATACATCTTAATTGTTGCTGATGATGGTTTATTTGTCCACAAAACCCACTGAATCCAATCAGTTACTTTGATTACAAGCATGTCTCCAATATAAAAACCTGGATGACCCTTACTTTTCTGCTTTTAATCTTGGACAAGATATAGGTTGTTGTTTTTGGACCTAAGCATAATTAGGAATAAACGTTGCAGCCTTTCACTTCCTCTGAATGGCATTAATTTGGCCTCCAGTTCTAAGGTAAAAAAAAAACCTTGGTGTTACTTTTAATCAGGATGTCTTATAACACCCACATTAAACTGCTTTTCCTCCACCTGCATCTGATCCATAAATAATTCAGAAAAACTGGTCCATGCATTTATCACATCTAGGCTGAATTATTGCAGTTGTTTATTATCTGGGTGTCCAAAAACTTCTTTAAAGTCTTCAGTTGATCCATAATGCTGCTGCCGGCTTTAATGAGAATTAGTTGGAGAGAGATCCAGTTTTAGCTTCTCTCCATTGGCTCCCTGTCAAATTCAGAATAGAATTTAAAATCTTCTAACATATAAAGCTCTCAACAACCTAGCTCCATCATATATTACACATTGTTCCTTACTTTCCTAAGAGAGCACTTCGCTCTAAAGACTGCAGATTGACTTGCAGTTCCCAGTTTCCAAAAGTAAAATGGGAGGCGTGAGCTTTCAGTTGTGGAACTAACTTCCAGTTTCTGTCCATGAGGGCGACACTGTCTACTTTTAAGTCTAGGCTCAAGTCTTTCCTTTATGATAAATCCTATACAGTAGTTGGGTTCAGCTTGGGTTTCCTGATCTATCCCTTAGTTATGATACATAGACTGAGTACAAATTGACCACATTTCTTCACTCTGCTGTTTTCTACTTGCTCTACTGTTTTATTTGTAATTATTTCTATTCTTAACATGTTATTAGTCTTTCTTCCTATAGAAAGTACACCTGGACCTATCGTTCTGTTTGTTTCTTCCTGTCCTCTCAAACGCAGCCGGTCAAAGCAAATGGACACTCGTCCCGAGCCTGGTTCTGCTGGAGGTTTCTTCCTGTTAAAAGGGAGTTTTGCCTTCCACTGTTGCCTTTGTGCTTGCTCAGGGTGGGAGACGGCAGATTCAGCACAATCTGCTGACTTCTTTAGATATATAATTTTTAATAATTGGCCTTTTTTTGTGTGAGAATGTTTTTGTATATATAGATAACTCCTGTTAAGACTTGGTGCTATATAAATAAACACAGATGAAACTGATTTAACTTGCATAAATAAAGGTCAATAAAACTAGAAACCCATTTCTACCATTTTTTTTTTTACTCCATATTTTATACGGTCTAAAAATTGTGACTTAGGACATGTGTCAAACTCAAGGCCTGGGGGCCAAATGTGGCCCTCGTTGACATCTTATCTGGCCTCAAACGTAAAATACTTTTATCACTTTAATTTTTTTCAGTACAGGCAGTCCTCGAGTTACGAACGAGATCCGTACCTAAGGACCGTTCGTAACACGATTTTGC
>JARVGQ010000781.1:19349151-19379849 GCA_031762355.1 Hypsolebias martinsi
ATATTCAATGCTGAGATATTGAAAGTTATCATAAAATCTACTCAGTGGTTAATTAGATATTTTGCAAACAGCTAAACAGCGCTGACACCAAGAGTTAATGACAAAGTTTTAAGCAAAGATCTTGCCCAACAAATAGTAGTTGTGTGTCGTCTCGACTACTACCACACCAAGTTTTAGCACAAAATTTGTAATATTGACAAATAGTGCTATTTCCCTGCATTAGGTAATGTACATTAGCATGAGAATTGCATGAGAATGACTTCAAAAATTGAACAGTTGATGGTATAACCAATCATTATATTCATAAAAATTCATCCAATGATTCATGAAATATTTTGATAAAAGACAACCAGGGTAAACTTTGGCAATAATTGCCACATTTTAAGATAAGTGCTTGCCCAACAAGTTAGAGCAAGGAGTATGTGATCGCGTGGCTCAGTCTCAGCTGATATCACACATGATTATTTCCTGAAACTTTCATTTAAATCTGTCTGGCAGTTCATGAATTATTTTGGTAACAGAGAGACACACTACTCTATGTAACTTTTTGGAACAGGTTGACTTATAAAGGCATGGACAGCTTGATAAATACATCCAAAATAAGAGCAAATAAAATGTCAAGCATCCCAGTACATGGAATTAAAATCAATCCAAACAGTTCATGTAGAAGTCAGAATTGTGACGCCATATTTTTCTTGTGCGTAAGCAGATTTGTCCACAGTAACTAGACAGTGAGGACTCTATCCAGATGTAGCCCCAGCAACACATTAGTGATGCAGTGCTCGGTGGTTACTGGAGATGAATTTTTAGCCTAACAGTGAAGACACTGCTATTCTTTGGGGCCCTTTGCTGAAGTGTAATTAGAATTGCAGATGCTGCTTCCTGTAGGCGTCACTTTTAACAAACTCAAGAATCCCCCATCTCCAGCTCATGATTAAAATGTAACACTAGCGTGTGGGAAATTCACAAGAGTAGAATTATGCTCCAACATAGAAAGAGCCTTTTTTTTGTTCATGTATGCGTTGTGTTTTCCCCGTGTGTAAAGACACATATGCTCAACTTGCTTGGGATTTTCAGAGCCGGAGCCAAAACCCCTTTTAAAAGCCGCCAGCAGCTATCATTTTCTGCAGGATTTTGTCATAAAAAATTAATATGCGAGTATGAAGGAGGACATTATTTTAAATGAGTCTGACTTGACTTTCCTAGAGAGACAAAGGAATAAGCAAATGAACTTTGCCAGAATGAAAATGTGTCAAACAAGGATCTTCTGCTCAAGCCTTTTAAATCGTTCGAATTGAGACTGCAGCCATAACCATAACTTTTGGATTAATTTAATCAATAGCAATCATCACTTTACATACATAACAATTTTCTAATTGTGTAAATTAAGCTCTTTCAACTCACAAGCTTTTCCATGGACTGTTAGTGTAGTATTGGTTAGTTTTGAACAACATGTAATCAGTCAAACAGCATCATGTCAGTTACTGTGCAGCAGTAAGAAGCTAAATATTTCTGAAAGCCCGTGGAATAAGGGCCATTTATCAGAAAATCAATATAATGTATTGGTGTCAACTTATTGTGCACACACACACACACACACATACATTCTTGTTTATACTATTTTGTAGGGTCTCAGTGTTGGCATAAAAACCATTCTCTGTCCCCTCACCGTCCCAACAAACCAAACCTAACTTAAAACCTCAACTTAACCAAAAATGAATTAAACAACCGTATTCTTGGAACTACAGTTTGGGTACCCACACAGCTTTGACAGTATATCCTATGTTTATTTCTAAAGAACTAGCTCACAGTTTAGTGAACATAGATAGTTTATGTTGATTGGTCTCCCTTTATTTATCAGAAGTAACATGACAGCCCCGCCTCCTCCCACTTAACAAATAAATAAAAAGTTTATGTCAATTGCTCTTTGCTTTCAAATTCATATTGTGTAGCTAAAGTTTGGTTAAAGCAAAGAACATAAATTAATGGTCATAACGCCCTGTGCTAATTAGCATATTTACAAAGTCACTGAACACCAGATGAAACCTTTAAGCCAGTTTAAATTACTTTTTGGTTTTGCTATTTGTCACAGATTATTCAAAATACAGTTGGTATTTGCAACAGTATAAATAAACTCGAAACTGGAAGTTGAAGTCACAGAGGATGAGCACCTTCTAGTTGGTGGCTGCAATACAATTTTTTAAACCCTACCCCTCCACTTAAACAATCAGGACATTTTTTTTTTTTTTTTGGACTAATGACGCAAACAGAAATTAATTTCAAATTATTTGTCTTATGTTTGTTTTGATTTATGCTGATTGTCAAAGTTCTTTCGTTGCTGCTTTATGTTCAAATGTGCCTTATTTCAATATATTTAGTTTCAGTTAATTATTTGAGCCATGTTATGTGTCAAAGTTATATGCCAAAATCTGTCAATTTATGCTGTGATTAATTATATGACAGCTTGTTGAAGTTGAAAACGTGTAAAGTTGGGACTTTGGAATAAAGGGTTAATGCTCCACATTTCTACTGTGCACATTCTGGTTCTAAAAATACAATGAGGAAGTGTCCCAAAAAAACTGACATTTTCTGAAGAATGAAACGAGCTGAATACACTTTATTTATATATTTCATTGCTGAATGAATCTCCATTCAACTGCAAGTACAGTCAAACATCTAAATTCAAATTAATCAGAAAACAAATTTATTTAGATGTACAGTATTTTGTTTGCACTTTCCAAAATGACATTTTCTTATTACAAATGGTTTGCCACCCTGTTCAGCTACCACCACCTATGAAATAAAAAATTAGATTACTGTACTGAAAATCATTAGAGTAAAATACAAGTGACTGACCTCAGTAGGAGATTTGAATGGTTGGTCACCTTCAACAATCTGTAGTTATTGAAGAAAATAAACAAAATGGACATTGCCAATAGAGTGACTGGCCAGTAGACATTAACCACAACTTAAGAGTCAGAACTATTTTTAGTATGGACTAATGAGAAATATCTAGTTGGACATCTATGAAAAGGTAAAGGCACAGCATCCTATCATTAAGAACACTCCAGGCATATCTACAGTCAGTTAATGTAAGGTGACTTGATACTGGTTTTATGACTTTTAGGTGAACCAGCATCCAGTGCTGGCACCATGATGAGGAGCCAAATCAGACAAAAATGTTGTGGTATAATTCACCAACAAAACAAGGAGCTGCAGCAACAGGTGTCAGAGATCTCATCAGGGGAGGTGGAGGTGCCCACTTTGAGTGCAATCAAAAAGTTGTGGGAAAAAGTGCAAAACTTCTGTATTGACTCAAAATAACACTTCACAATGATAACTTTTTCACTGCCTCCATCTTCGCCCTGTAACTCTGTGCCAACTGCAACTCATCGAAGAGGTTAATGTTTTACAGAAGCTGTCTTATTTGCCTTCATTATTTGTTAATATGGTTCACCATACAATGCTTTTTAGCAACGGTATTAATTAGCATTGTTGCCTTTATTATGCAAAGAGTATTGTGCACATTTATTTTAGTCGGCTGGCTGTGGTTGGAACAAAATATTTAACTTTTTTTGCTTTTTTTGAGGAAAATACATTTATTATAAAAATTCTCAAGTAAAAAAAAAAAAAACTATCAGACCAAATGTTATTAAAAAAAATGGTTTGGATGAAGTTAGTGAAGGCTTAAAATAAATTTTCTTGGCCACGAGTAGTTTAAAAAAATACAATTCTAAACAACTGGTTCAAGACTAGACAGTAGCTCTGAACCAACTCTAAAACCTCACATGCTTCAGCAACAGTTCCAAAGTAACAATTAACAGATCTTTTGCAGTGTTGTATTTTCTTTCGTCTTTGAATATTCCCAGTCAGCCTCAAACCCTGCTATTATGCACATTTGTTTTTAAATTGTCACGTTTCAAACCAGAGTATAATTTCTGTGCCTGACTTTTAGCTGACAAAAACTAGCAGAATGTGTTCCATGTTGCTGTGACAACAGACGTTAAGCATCTTTGACGTGGTAAAGTCAAAACATTTTTAAGTGCTGTCACTCAAACTGCTGTGTATAAGTGTGCTCATCTCTCTGCAAGGCTGAGCACATAATGGCCGACCTCCTACCCACTGAGAAATGATAAAACAACAACAGGTAGGTCTCTAGAGGACACTCGTATAATGCTGAAATGGGGGAAATGACTTTCCGCACAATGGAGGTTTTTTTTAGGTTTGAGAGGGCTACCTCTCATTTGGATTAGAAGCGCCTACAAAATGTATTAACCTAATTATAAATAAAGATTAAACATATGAGAATTTAATTTTTCACACACTTGTCTATACAGAAAATTAATTGCCAAAGACGTAATCACCTGAGGAGCTGGTCTAAAACAACAGCAACAACAAAACCCCAGCAAGTTTAACTTTCTCTACCAAATAACCTTTATAAATAAAAAATATAGTCTCATATTTTTGCAGCTATTTACTGATTTTGAAGCATTATTGATTTTTGCATCCGTCTTAGTTCATGAATCCTATTTCACACCTTCCACTTATCTTGGCTTTGCCTTTTGTTAGTTCATCTCATAGAAATGGGTATCCCAATTCTTTTGTGACGTAGAGTGAAGATGGAGGGAAAACAGTGGGTAATATTGTAATAATCACAAAACTTTACAATGAACCATAAGTTGTTTATGTGCATAATATAGTTCTTAAATGACATGCTCACAAAGAGGAATTCATAATAGTAGAAAATGAGATAGCAGAATTATTGTGGACTATAACTATGATGTCATCAGTTGGAATAGTTTTCCTCATTCCTCTGTTTTTCTGCCAACCTGTGAGCATGAGGGGAAGCAAGAGTCCATCATATTGCCCCAATTTATTAATGGCATGTAGGACATGAATGCATGAAATATGGAAAATATTAGCCTTTGATTTTATGTAGCTCAAGCAATCCCAGTGATATTATTGCACAAATTAATATTCTCTAATCAACAGCAAACTGTCACAAAATAACATGAAATAACTTGAGAAAAGATTTTTTTTATTTTCATACTTAAAACGTCTGACCAAAAACCTCTTCAGCACTTTGCTGCAGACAGACAGATGAGGCTGGGAATTAAATGCGACATAAGCCAAGAGACAGATTTGATCTGAGAGTTTCACCTGCTGGTCCAGCCGCACTTACCCTCATCTCTTTCCAACCTCGTATTTATTTCAACAGTGAGGTCTGCAACCCTCCATCTCCACGAGTTCTGCCTGCATCTGGCCCATATTCTATCATTAGCTCCTCCACTGCCTCCTTCTATCTTTGCTTCTGCAAATTTACTTTGGCCACACACACAGTGAGGCTGATAGGAAAGCATTCAAGCAAAATAGACCACCTTGTCATGCAGGTGGTGGGAAAGAAAATAAAGGCTCGAGGGATATTTGGAACTAAAGTAGAGAAGATTGAACTGAACAAGATTTTGCAGAATTTGATAGAATAAGAATGATGGCAAAAGTCAACAGGGAGACATTTGTAATCTTGTACCTTGACCATGAAAGGCACAGGAAAGGGTAAAGTTAATATGTAACAGGAAATTAAAACAAGTAGGAGCACAATATGTTTGTTTGTGCTTAAATGCATATCATAAAACACATTTTTGTTAAACTCCTTCGAGGAAAACCTATAAACTAATTGGAATTTTAAGCAAGAGCATGCATTTTGTGAAGGGTTTTGCTACATATGCAAGTAATATATATATATATAAAAAAACAGATAGCATTAAATTAAATGAAGGAATATATATCACTTGCAGCTTTTGCTGTGCAAGATTTTTTTCTAAACATAACTCAGGCAAACACAGGCAAAACCATTATTGTTGGCATTCACAAACATTTTCAACACAATTATTATTAGGCAATACAACGTATTTGGCAAAATAAAAGTCAGCTATAAAAATGACCAATCAGGTTTACTGTTCTCTCTGAGGTGTAAACTTATGAAAGCTGGAGATGGACAAACATAAATAAAACGTATATTTCCTGACACGATATGTACAGTAATAAAAGCAACTGCTGATTGCCTGCCGTCTGTGACGGCGAGAATACAACTGCTTGATGAAACACATTTCAGAACACATATTGTTTCATTCTGCTGTGGTCAATATTGTTTTATTCCCCTCAGTAACAAGATAGAAGAAGGCCTCATTTGAAGTGCTGGCATGAATAAAAACAGTTCCAATATAAACAGGTTATTTGGGATCATCTGCTACATTTTAGTAATGACTGTCAGTGCCACTGGCTCTGAGAGGTGCAGTCCTAATGTACCTCCCATCATTATAAAGCACTTCAATAAACATTAAACTCACAGTGTAGTGCTGGACCTGCGTGCTTTCCAGTTATGGAGCCCCGAGGTCTCTCAGCTGTTCTGTCGTGTGGAGGCCAACGTTACTGGTGGATCCCTTGTCTGAAAGCACACTCCTTGCCACAGGGGACGTTTGCCTGGATGACAGCCAGAACTGCAGCTTCAGTGGCTTTTTCGGATGACATCAGCCCCACATGCTCTGTAATAGCTGTCATTTTGTGTATCATAAACAGATCAGATAAAATCTGTTAACTTACTTTTTATGTATATGAATGTTTCTGTACAGTGCCCTGAGATGACTTCTGTTGTGACTTGGCACTATTTAAACTAAATGAACTGAACTGATCTGATACGTGGAACCACTTTGTATTGACTTTATATTCACTGATGGAGGAATTAATTTTTATCATGTAGAACAAGTAATTTATTTTTGGTTTATTTTCATACAACTAGGAAAATGCAGCAACTGCAACTGGTGGCAAAAATTCCATCATGGCTTTGTCATAATCTAAACTAAGAAAAAAATACTTACATTTTGATATCATGAAAGCAGAGCACAAGCTAAATGGAGCAAAACACCAGCTTGAAGCTAACAGTAACAATATGCTAGCTAAAATAAGTAAAATGCTCACTTAAACCAAATATAAGCAAAACTAGCTAAAAACTAAAAGGAGCAAATTGCTTGAAGTAGGAAAAGGCTAGCTAAAGTCTAAATTTGGAAATTGCCCAGCTAAATGCTAAAAGTAGCAAAACAGTAGCAAGAACCCAAAAGTAGCAATAAGCTACCTCAAATCTAAACAGCAAAATGGTAGAAAAACTAGCAAAAAAGTAGTTTGAAGCTAGTAGTGTAAAAATAAAGCAAGTATTGTGAAGCCCATTTTATTTATTTATTTTTTTAAGAAATGAGACATCCGTGTAACATATACATGGTAAAAATATAAACTTCATGCAAACAAAGTTAAATATTTTGATAGATATAAAAGTTACAATAACCAAAAGTCATAACAACCCTGTCCTGAATAAACCAAACATTTTGATACATACAGTAGTTTGATTTTGAAAACTGAATGCTGAAACAACATTTACATATTTATTACAAAATCACATAGAAAAATAATTTCTCCATTAAAATATATATTTTTAAAGGAGAAAGGTTTGACAGATTTTGAGTTGCATAGAGTGTCACTAATGTATATTTTGTGCTTCACTACAGCAAAGGTGCCAACAGCTGCAGATGACTATTCATCAATAATTGTCACTTATCTGACTGAGCAGAAAAGTTATTTACAATTTGAGGCAGGCAGAGTGGAGGATGACAAAGGAGCAACCAAGTAATTTCATTTAAATCCCATTCACCTTTGTTTGCATTGCTGCACCTTCAGAAACCTCAAACATCGCCAAGAATCAGCAAAGAGAAAGAGACGCTGCAGCCAAGAGAGGACAAGGGACTGCAAGAGTTTCATGTCTGAATGAGATCAGAGGGGTTACCCATGTAAGTCTTCAGTGGTTTCCCACTGTGCCGACACACCCTGAAGAACAAAAATCACTAGGGATAAAATTTTCAGAGAGGTTTTAAAGTAATCTGACAGAATCTCATGAAGAAGGAACTATTTGTCTCAGCATATTTACAGACTTTAGAGAAAGACAGAAGCTATGAAGCAACCAGAAACCTTGCATGTCTGATCGGACTTCCTTTAACCATTCACGAGCCAATTGTCATTCTTTAACAACTCTGACATGATCTTCATAAATTTACAAACTTGTAAAAAAAAATTGGAATATTGACAAAAATACTGTTTATTTGGATAAAGAAAGAACAGGAAACAAGCAAAATTTTAAAAATCATTAGGAAAAGTAAAAAAAAAAAAAAGTGGTCTGTTCTTGAGGAAATCAGGATTGCCCTAGAATTACCGTATGTTTTGGCCTATAAGTCACACTTTTTTGTTGTTTTTATTTTTGGTATAATTTGCATGCCCTACAACTACACCAAAGCGACTTATTTATGTTTTTTTTTTCCCCATACAGTATTTTTAAACCAATTTTGGGCTGAAATATGACCATTTGCATTCATTCTGACATTGAAAATATTGAACACTACTAGTTTCAGCTGATAGCTGGCACTCAAACAGTATGGCATACCATTGTGTCACGTAATAGGTAGAAGTGGCTATTAATGATACAATCGGCTTGCATTAGATTGCCACCTTCGTCCAGCGCCAGGATCATGCCTGGAGCAACCGTCAAATCAGCTTCATTTTGCTGCACTGCCCTGGCAAAATGCAACTAACTTGACCATTGAAGTGCATTTATTAAAAAAAAAAAAAAAAGTTTAACTGAGACACACTTTACTGTAAAGTTGAGCAAACAAATAATTGTTTCAGGTGCTTATCTTGTTAAATTTTGAAGAAATGTGCAGCGTTCTTCCTTCCTGATTTCCTCCCTCTGTGTGCTCCCGGAGCATCGAGGCAGTGAATACTTTTGAAATGCAGATTATTTGACTGTCAAAGTGCATTTGTTAAGAAAAGTTTCAACAGAGACACATCTTTACCATAAAGCTAAGCAAACAAATAATTGTGTTTAGGTCGTTATCTTGTTAAATTTCCAAGAGATGCACAGGGAGTTGTCCCTCTGCGTGCTCCCGCTTCCACGAATCGGGTTTTGAAATTCAGCTTATTTGACAGTCAAAGTGCATTTATTAAGGAACAGTTAGACTCAGACACACCTTTGCTATAATTTCAAGCAAACAAATAATTGTTTTTAAGCGTTAATCATGTTAAATTCTTGTTAAAGTCCTCCCGTACATGCTCCCGCAGCTGCCATTTATCAGCCAATTGATTTTTAGCACAACACCGGCACACGTTTCCAGGTTGTCAGCAGTGACGCGTAACAAACGTGATGCATCAGCGGTGATGCATAATAGATATGACTTATACAGTGAAGCCACATATTTTTTTTCACTTTATTAGACATATTTGGACTGATGCGACCTATTAGGCAGTGTGACGTGTACGGTGGAAAATACGGTAAGTATTTTACAAACCCTGATCACTGGGACAGGTGAGACATTTGGCTCAGATTCCAGTGATCAAAATTCACAAAGAGCATATAGGATTCATAGAGAGGTAGTAAGAATGTATGAGGCTAGCCTGTATAAATAAAGGTTGAATGAATTATAAATTCTTTTCTACATTCTAAGCAACGTTCATGGCAATCTGTTGAGCCAAGAGTTTTTTGAAGCCCTTGAATCCGAATGATTTGATCGCGTCTTTAGGAGAAATTAGTCTTTTTTAGTCCTCTAAAATAACCATAACTTCCTAGTTTTCAACTAATTTGAACAAAAGTGGTATATTATTTGTCATCAGGACTTATTCACATTGTATCTTAATTTGCCATCTGAGTTTTCTAACATAAAATAAAAAGATATTAAAAGCTTGTGAAACTAAAATGAGGTTCCAATCAAACAAACCTCTGAGGCACAAATAAAGAAGCTGAACGAACTGATCGTATCGATCCCGCACTGAGATTTAAACTGATTACATGGCTGGATTTACACACAAACACCCCAGTACGTCATGGTAAGCTCTGCAAATATGAAGTAATCTGTTTTGTTATTCTGTTTTGGCGAAATAAATACAGGTGCTGGAATATTGCAATACTCCTGCAATCTGTCACATTAACACACGTATTTCAGTTTGGAATTTTAAAAGAGTAAAATGTTTTCTTTGTGTGTGTGTGTGTGTGTGTGTGTGTGTGTGTATGCGTGTGAAAGACACATTCCTGCAGAGAAAACAAAGAGCTGATCTTCCTGCAAGCTTCTCACATCCTGTCAGCACACCTGTTCTCACTCAGTAATCACCTCCCACAGATATGTACTCCAGGTGTTCACTTGCTCTGTTTACTTGTGTTTCTTGCTAGTTTTCAGTGTATTTTTCTGTTTTACTGGTTTTATTTTCACTAAACACCTTTAAGATTGTCACTTTCCTGCATCCTGGTTCTTTTGGGTTCTTTTTCATCATGTCCTGCAACTTTAGTGACAGCTTACTTGTATTTTTATCTTATAAATACACACTATAGATGATAAAACTCCCACATTTTTGAAGGAAAAAAACAACAGCCTTGACTTGTGAAACATATGCTCCACCACTTTGTTTCACCTAAGTCTTTTTATAACTCAATTCTTGCTGGTTATTTTTATTAAATACAAAATTAATACTGAAATGTTGCACCAGTTGTATTTTTATATTTTTTTATATTAATTTAAAACAAACAAAAAAAAAACATATTTCCATCCATTCATCCAGCCATTATCTTTTACCCGATTCTTCCTTTTTGCTTTTTCTTCCTTTTCAAAAACATGCATTGCTTTTGGTCTGTGGGAGGAAACCGAAGTACCAGGAAAAAACTCATGCATGCATGGAGAGAACGTGCAAACGCCACCCAGAAAGGCCTCTGGCTGGGATCTGAACCGGCAACCTTCTCGCTGAGAGAGAACAGCTTTGCCAACTGTGCCACCCCAAAACATGTTACTTGCATCAAAATTTAAAATGGCATCTTTAAAACTAAATTTAGTATTGATTATGCTACCACCTTTTAATGCTATGAAAACAAACGCACAGAAAATGAAATAAAACTGCTACAGCTCATGTTTACAAAACCAAACAAAGCAGTTACAGGTCAATAAAGATAAGAAGTCATGCCATAGCTTCTGCAACACTGGTGCTTAAAGTGTGTCTTAGCAGCCTGTGGTGGAGCTGTCATGGATCCCATTAGAACTTGGATTGGAGTCCCTTTGCGCCTCATGCTACAGCAGGATGACAACTCCGTGACAAGCCGTCAGTTGCTGCCACCGAACAGTCCGTAAACGGCATGTTTGCGTTCAGGGGGCGCCGCAGGTCACCTCAGCCCAGGTACGACAGAGCTGCGCCCCTGCAGTGAGCGGTGTCCCTCACCAACTGTCCCGCTAATGCAGGACTCTTGTTGGCAGCACCGCACGGTGATCTCTGTGGACGTCTCCTGACAGCGTTGACATCTGCGCCTCCACTTTGTGTACTGGACCTTGACCAGGATCTGGGGGGTTCCTGGAAAAAAGGATGTCGAGCGTCACAAACTGGTTACATCAGGCTGATTACCTCTATCTAAGTGTGACATATTAGCTGATAAAGACAGGAAACAAACAAAAACAAAGTGGATTGGTTAATTTATTTTACTTTTATTATTAGCTTCAGTCAGAAGTGTTGATGCAGTCTCACCTTCTGTTGAATGTTTACTTCATGGTCAATTCTTAGCCTGTATCCTTTGCCTTCGTGGCATTGTGAGCAGTTCAACTTAGCAGGATTTTATAAAAGTGTTGCCCTGTTTGTTAAATTTTCACTGATATACATTTAAAATCATTTATGGAATGAAGATTACCATTTCATGCTTATTTTGTTCCACATATTTACCACCATATAACAATAGATACCATTTTAATATAATATTCAAACAATGTTGCCATTTATTTGCCTATTTTTGTATTCCTGCTGTGCAGAAGACCTTTTATATTTCTCTCCTTCCGTGCAATTATTCACTTTCTGAGAAAATATTGGACTGCATTTAAATGGAGATAAAATAGCAACTGTTAGTGTGAGCAGATCTAAAATTATAATAATCTACAGCTTTAACATGTGTGCACTTTTGCAAAGAAGAATAACCATGCCATAACTTGTGGATTATGAGGTGTCTTTCTGTTTGTAGCTTTTGATTATAGTTCTTATTGTACAAGTAAGTGCAAAGACAGGAAAAGATGTGAAAATCCACTGTACATCAGTTAATATCACTTCTTTAAAAAAAGGATACAAAATACATTCCACATGACTGTGATCAACATTTTGAGACAGCATTGCAATGCTGCATCATATACAAAAGAAAGGTTTAAATGCTCATTGCACAACTTTTTTTAAACAACTGTTTGCTGTCTCCTTTTATATATATATATATATTTCATTAATTTCCCATACACATTTTCCTGTTTTTGAAAAATATGAATGTTTGAAAAGTCTTTGAGATATTTAAGATGCAGAAATATTGTCAGTTATATTATTTATGAATAAATACTTCATCCACATTTTGCCTATTTTAATGACTTCTTTTTGTGGCACAGATTTGTAATTTCCCTGTTTGCCATCCTTCCTTTGCTACCTCATTTAAAAAGAAAACTCATACTGTAAGTAATTTCAGAGTACAGTCCTCAGGATTGCTTTTGACATCTCCTGGGGACAAAACGGATCACAAAAGTCCTCAGCTACATCTATAGCTGTAAATCAAAGGGAATACAATCCCCTTGTTCAGAAAGTTAGCGTCTTGCTGGGCTGCATTCCTCGTGATTTCTGAACAGTCACGTTCTACAGAAAACAACACCCGGCATCATTACTGCGTCACAGCTGCCAAACTCTCCTTGTAAAACAAAAGCTTCAAGAAAACTAGTTACTGCATTGACAACCAAAACACTATACTTCACTATAAAAACACGTGCTGCTGAATGACTGCTGAAATATATTGAAGAGTTTGAACTCAAGCTGTTAAAGCTAAAAGAAGCAGAATACTTGCTAAAAGCTAAAATGAGCTAGGTAAAACTTTAAAAGCAGAATCTTCCTTAAAAGTAGTTAAATGCTAGATAAAAGTATAAAAGTTTTAGCCAAAAGTAATACCAGGCTAGCTAGAAGCTTAAGTAGCAAAAGGTTAGCTATTAGCTAAAGTAGCAAATGTTTAGCAAATGTTTAACTAGTAACTAAATTAGCAAAAGTCTAACTGAAAAGGAGGAAAAATTGCATTTATGGTGAAGAATTTGAATTCCAACTTTGCTGAAATGTGTTGAAGTTGAAACTGCATGAATTGTTAAGTTTTAAACAAAGCATATAACAAAAGCGAAAATTTGCTAAACAGTGCCTGAAGTCAACTAATTTGATGCATAAAGCATCAAAATGATAGCTAAATGTAATAAATGGCTAGTTAAGAGCTGCAGGTAGTATTACAAGACAAACTGAACAAGTAGCTAAAGCAGATTGTAAAAAGAAGGATATTTTTAAGTGTCTTGAATAGAGTATTTTGTTGGGGAAAATTATGTGTAAATAAAGTTAAATACTTTGATAAGTATAAAAATTACAAAAAAACAATAGTAGTACTCATCTCCTGAATGAGAACATTTTGAGAGATGAGCGACTGAAATAGCACAGTGTATGCAGAAGTAGTTAATTACAAAAATATGTACAGAAAAATAATAATAATAAAAAAAAGAAAACAACGGGGAAAGAACTGTGAATATAGACACAATTAAATTAATACCGATACTTGACTTATGGTTGCTCTGCATCTGTGTACAACTGTACTAAAAGGTTTAAATGCTTCTCGCCATTTCTCCTTGTTAATGGATCGTTAATGTGGAAGAAGCTGGCAGGAAATGCTCATGCCAAGACGTGCTAAAAGGCCCTCTGCATCACCTCATGGATGTGTCTCAGTCATCAGTTTGCTGTAATTTGGGGTTAATTTGCAAAGCTGAGCATCAGCCTTCAATGTAATTAATGCTTATTTCAATGAACAGCTTCCTCTGAGGAATACAGACAAGGTTTTGGTAAAATAAACAATTCAGCACTTGAATCATCCTCCTAAGAATCTCATTTTCAAATTGATGCATGTTATTTTTTTATTTTTACAAAAGTTATAATGCTATTAACAAAATGAAAGTCAATTAATCAAAATTACATTTTCTCAACAATGTAAAATGTAATCCTGTCAGTCATGCATCGTTTAGGTTAAAAAGAAAACTTCCTCTCACCTAACATCACTTGCAACATGTCTAATTTAGGGCTCAAAATGTATCAAATCTGTACTAGCTGGAACAGCTGCCACTATTCATGCTTCTCCTTCGTGTTTCATTGATGGAAAATGGATCGTGTGCTAATGAATGTGTGCCACCCATGGTCCTCCATCCTGTCAAAGATTTGGACTCTGCTACAGAGACCCCTTTGTCCACAGCATTTTTGTATTGATTTCCAGGCACAAGGTAGTTTAAAAAAAAAAATTCTGAAACGTCCAATTTGTCAGAGTCATAATGCTGCAACGGCTTTGCTTCTGCATGTACTTAGATTGTGCAGACGGACAGAAAAGAAAAAGCTCCCCGTTCCATAAAAACGCTGGGCTGAAGGGTTTTCTGTGCTTCTTTTTAAATGGATAGTCTTTTCAGAAAAGACCATAACTTCCCCGGGGGATTTGTGTTGAAGGATACAAAGCATTTCAGTAACTACATGTTGGAAACACTGCTTTAAGATGTGACTGTAGTTCTTTCTAATGCAATTTTATGAAGACTGTCCTGTGTTCAGTGGTAGAAAATTTATTTTCTCACTTTGTCTTAAGGATTTAGAGTGGATTTATTTCCATTGTCCATTCAGTATTTTGTGTGTACAGTGCCTGTATGTTAAAGAAACTAGAGAAGCTAGAGTGAACCCTGTGAGCTGAATGGCAATGAAAAATGATGAATAAGCTAGAACTGAGTTGTTAAAGCACTGATGATCTGATTCCTAATCTTATCCATCCTTGTCACTCCTAAGGAGAACCTCAACATCTTCATTTCTGATACTTCCAGTTCTTTCTCCTGTCTTTTAGTCAATGCTGTCTCTAGACCATTTGATATATACCTGTAACTGGTCTCACTGTCTTAGAAACTTTTTCCTTTGACCTTTGCTTACACCCTTTTGTCACAAATCACTCCTGAAACTTTTCTCCATCCACTCCATCCTGTCTGGACACTCTTTTTCCACTTCTTTACCACACTCCCCATTTTCCCCATTTTCAGTGGAGCCCAAGTACTGTACTTGAAGTCCTGCACCTTTGTGAACTACTCTCCTTGTAGTCTCACTGTTCCACCAGCCTCCTTCTCATTCACACACAGCTGACTTTCATTCCTCTTCTTTCAAGTGCATACCTCCAGCTCTCCAAGTTCTCTTCAACCTGTTCCCTGTTCTCACCACAGATCACAATGTCATCTGCAAACATCAGAGACTACAGGGATTCCTGCCTGACCTCAACTGTTAGTCGGTCCATCACCAGAGAAAACAAGAAAGGGCTCAGAGCCGATCCTTGATGCACTCCCACCTCCACCTTGAAGGTATCTGTCACTCCTACAGCACATCTCACTATTCTCCTGCTGTCCTCATACATGTCCTGTACCAGTCTAACATACTTATATGCCACTCCAGATTTCCTCATGCAATACCACACCTCCTCCCTCAGCACCCCGCCGTAGGGTGGCCAAAATTAAAAAAAAAAAATCAAAAGGCTTGTTGACAACTGAAAGTTAGCTAAAATTCAAATGAATGCTAGATAAAAAGATCAAACGGTTTGCTCGGATCTAAAAATAATAAGACTTATTACAAATAATAAAAGTCTTAATGTAATAAAAATCTAGCTAAAAGTAGCAATGAGTAACTGATAATGTAAAAGTAACATAAGGCTAGCTGTAAGTATCTAAAGGCTGGGTAGAAGCTCAACGTTGCAAATGACTACTCGCAGATAAAAGCTAAATGCTAAATGTAGCAAAACAGAAGCTAAAATCCAAAAAATAACACGTTGGGGAAAAAGTGGCAAAATACTAGCTGAAAACTAAAAATAACATAAGGCTAGCTGAAGTCAGTAAATTGCATCAAGACACAAAGTAAAGCACAAATGCTAAAGCAGATTTCAAATACAATGTTAAGAAAAAAAAAATAATATATATATATATTTTTTTTTATGTCCTTTGCTTTATATATATAATATATATATATTTTTTTTTATGCCTAAAACATTTGTAAATGTCTAAAAATTACCAAAACTAAAAGTTTCCATTTCCTTAAAGAGATGGATGTGGTATAAAGTACTGTATATGAATGACTAAAATAGCACAGTGTGCAGAAGTTAGATTGCAAAAAGCGAATGGCAATATACACATATATATAAAACAAACAAAAAAAAAAACAAGCGAACAATCTTGTGAATGCTGAGGCTTTCATACAATTATCCTGAGATTTAAGTACATTTTGCAAACACTTAGCTGGTGCAAATCAGCTGTGTTCCCAAAAGAGTTCATATTTGCTATTCTCCAGCTTTGTTTGCAGCAGCCAATTATGTGGCAGGTGCAGAAAGCAGGTAAATACTCTGTAAAAGCATACACACACACACACACACACACACACACACACTCCCCCCCCACACACTAATTTTATGCCTTTTTTATCGAGTGTGTGGATTCCTGCGAAAATACATCAGAAGAAAAGAGCTTCTGTCTCAGCCAGGGAGCCTCGGGCTTCTGTCACTACTGAGGAGTGTAATTCCACAGTGGGCAGAAGTCAATGCTTTTACTGTGGGAAAACCTTCTGAAAGAGCTGCATTAAGAAAATTAAATGCACTTTGACTGCTACTGGCCAGAAATAACTGCAGCTAATTTAACGAAGCAGATCAGATGAGAAGTCATCATATTTTAATTTGTGTTTCCAATAACAAGATTAATCAATATTTTTTTAAAAAGCAATCATTTCATTAATTTACTTATGGAAACATCGTAACTAATGTTTTTAATTTTCAGTCTTTCAGTAGCATAAATAATTTTTCAGAACTTTAAAAATGGTGCAACAAGTATTTTGATTTCCTTTTCTAAATTTCTGGGCAATTTTCACACAAAACGTAAATTTTTTTTTTTTGTTATTTTTATTTTCAAAACATGTTGCTGAACTGAGTTGTGGTATAGAGCCTTTGCAAATGACATTATTTAATAACAAATAAAAACTCAACTTTGATTAAATGGCATAGCATTTAAAATGTGCAAGGCATTCAGGCATTTTACTTTTATAATAATGAAGTGTCATGTGTTGTCATCATTATATGTTCCCATACATTGGTGAAATTGGCTCTCCACATTTAACCCATCCAACCCCAGGTCGAGCAGTGGGCAGCTGTTGAGGGTGCCCAGGGAACAATTGGGGATAGGGTGTCCTGCTCAGAGACATCATGAGATGTGCAACGACTGGGGATTGAACCTGGGACTTTCGGGTCCCAGGTCAGCTGCCTTGCCTCTACCCCATCTCGGCCCTGATATGCCCTTAGAAAAAGTGATCGAGATAAAGAACCATCCAGAGTTTAAACTGCAATCTTTCCAAGCAAACATTTTATGCAAAAATCAAATTATAAAGAGCAGCTTTTCTAGTTCAGGCAAAATTGGAAATGTTTTGCATCATGGCAGTTTTCCACTTTTCCCTGCTGAATGCACAATGTTTTAATGGAAGGTGGACAATATTAGAACAGTAAATGGGATTGAGCTTTTGCCTTAAAATGTATAAACTTGATAATTTTAACACTAAAGGTTGTCTTTTGTAGGTTTTTAAAGTATCTTACAGTTGAGGTTATGTCCATTCTACTTGTATCAGTAGATATTTAAATGCCTATAAAACCCAACTCAAGTTCATTTGTCATTTGGGGAATTAAGGGAAAATAAAACGTGCCCATAAAGTCTCTAAAAGAAGAAAGACTTCCATCATTTTAAAATGGAGTCAACCAACATACAGCTTGTACAACCAATCTGAGTGATCCCAGAGAAAAGACCTTGGTAGGACGATTAACCAACATGCTGATTGATATTAATGAGATCCAGAGTTTTTCTTGTGGCATGTTAGACTCAATAAACATTGCTTCTGCAAAAACTCTGAGTCTGCAGCCAGACAAAAACAAAATCCTCTCCATTCCTTAAAAGCACTGGCCTGAAAATTTTCTGAGCCTCTTTTTAACTGGATATCTAGAAGAGTATGTCTTCCCCTGGGGATTTGTGTTGTAGGATAGTTTGAATTTAAATAACTATGACAAAAAGACTAGTGTCTAAAGCTATAACTGAAGTGATATCTAATGCATTATAGTCTGGCCTGTGTGCAGTGATAAAAATAAAATAAAAATTCCCATTTTGTTACATAGCTTCAAAGCCCTTGCTTCATTTACGTCTGTACACAGTTTCTGTGTATTCATGCATGCATGTTAATACCAATTACTATGGGATTCAAGTATGTTTTGCAAACCTTTCAGTTCACTAGAAACAATACATTTGCCATTCTTCAGCTGTGTTTGCAGGCAGCCAAAAGCATGATGCCAATAGTTACTAATGAGATCCAGAGTTCTTTTTTTATTTGTGGAGATGGAAAAACTTTTGAGGAAAAACAACCTTTAGCACTGAGCCAAACCAATCAGACCTAAAAGCCTGGATTATAGTTGTCTGATTGGCTATGGCACCAAAGCTTCCAGCATCGATATGGTGCCATGTTCCTAAATTTAGTTAACTTTGCAGACATTGAACCTAAGGTTTCTTCGGTCAGAAATAAACCTGATTGCAGATTCTTCCTTGCTGATAGTCATGTTTTCCACATTGTGCCACTTTTGCTGTCCACAACTGATTACAAGAAGGTGTACGACTCGCCAAAACACCCAGTAAGACAGGTTTTGTCTATGGGTTTTTGGCATTGGTGCTCTTCATGTTAGCCATTTTCTAAGCATTACATTAGTGCCAAGAGAAGTCAGTTGTTTATAAAGGATGTGAAAGGTACCTGCAGGTACCTGCAGGACGCTCCCAAAGCTGGACAATGCAGTTGAGGGTCCTCAGATATTCTCGACAAATCAAATACTTGTATTAACGATTTGTTTTGCACAACTGTTACAAGAGATAAACAGTCATACATATGCAATTAAAGTATTGTTGAGGCTGGTTGTTTATAATTAAAACCTTGTTTTAAATGCCTTGATAGCAATCCTTCAGCCAAAGATAGTGGGGGTACAACTTGTCACCACAAAAGTATATGAACTGTACTTGATTAAATTAGATGTTTGTTCTTGTTGAAGATCTGAATACACATATGTTTTATAATTTTTTAAAGGTGGGATGTTAAAGCCTAAATTATGTGTCAAGGATAAATCTCAGCTACTACCACATTTATTTTTATCAGAATATCTGCCAAGTCAACACTTATAACTGTCATGTTCCATGTCTTTTGTGTTATTGTTTAGTATTTATTTGCTTCTGGTATTTTAGTTTTACTAGTGTTTCCAGCTTCCAGTGTTTTTCCCTTCATGTAGTCCAGGAACTCTATTTTAAGGAAAAAGTGCCTGTTTTAACTGCATCCAATTGAGTTTCCACATTTGACTGCTGATACTCATGACTCTGTCGCGCCAACAACGCCCGCAGCTTGATGCCATGCTCTGCCAGGAGGAGTTTATGAAAATGACTCTTTCCCTTTCGGTCGAATGTCACCTTGGCCGTCACGCTGACTGGAATTCGTTTGGAGCGAGAGTGAATTCTCCAGAGTGACAGCGGAGATTGCTAATCCGTCAGACTGATTTGGGGACAGGCAAAAAGTGCTAATCCTCCTTTGTTATTCAGTTCCAGTGAAGACTTGCTAATCCATCGCTGAGGGTCTAAAAAGAAAAGCCATTAGCGAAGCATCTCTCCAGGAAAATTACCAAAAGGCCTGTGAGCAGTGTCCGTGCTTCTGACATAAACACAATATTTACTGTTCATCACTTTATAGCTTTAGACTCTAGCCACATTAATTAATGACAAAAGATAGTTATAAATTACCTCATACTAATAGAAATGTAAATAATAACCTGAATCTATTAAATATGTCCTACCATTCCTTGAAGGAATGCATATCCTTTGTCACCTTTCCTGACAGAATTTTAATCCAATATAATTTTATGTTAAGAAAAGCTTTTGCCTTTTCGGTCAAACATTATGCAAAATATCTTGCATTACCTTGTTTGATCTGTTAGTGCTCAGAAAATTTGTTGTAAATGACTCTCAGCTACTGCTACATCAAAATTTAGTTCTATTTCGGATCATCTCAATGAGGTATAACCATCTTTGTAAGCTAGGTTGAATAACAGAGGTAGCCATAAATGGTTAATGTCAAGTTTATAACAAAGATGTAACAAGAAGTGTTATGAAATACGTGATGGAGACAATGTTCAGTTTCTATCAAACAAAATGTTAGCTTAGTTTCTTTAAAACAGACTGAGTTATACACATTTTTCTTTATTAATATGGTTGCTTTGCTGTGGCAGCCATCTAGAATCAAGTTGACCTCCAAAGTTAATTAGATGTATCTGTCTGTGCGATGCACTGTCTTATCCAATGCAAGCTGGTGCACCATGTGTATTACACTACAGCCTGTTTATCTAAAATCTATAGCATCGTCTCTCCAGCTTGTGACAGATGTCAACAGTCCCCTGCAAATCTTATACATATGTTTTGGCAGTGCCCTCGGCTTAATGCCTTTTGGACGGAGATATTTGCTGCTATATCTGAGATGGTTGGAAGAAAAATTTAACCAAAACCCCTAAGTGCCTTGTTTGGGGTATTTTCTGGAGGCCACCCCTCCCCTTAACCCCATCTCAGGGTAATTCTCTAGCCAGCGTTTATGACCATTATTGCTCGGCGAGTGATATAGAAAGTACCTCATCCCCCTTCTTTTTTGCACTGGCTCAGGGATATTCTTTACTCTTTAAGCTTGACAAAATTAGGATGTCACTACAGGGCTTTTCAGAGCAATTCACGCATGTTTGGCAACCACAGCAACTGTTGGCTAAATGAACCAACTTTTCCTCTGTACCACACTCATTGACATTATTATTATTTACTTATTTACTTTCCCTACTTTCTTTCTGGTTTATAGTTGGTATATTTCAGTTTTGTTTGTTTGCTTGTTTGTTTGTTTGTTTGTTTGTTTGTTTGTTTGTTTGTTTGCTTTTCTTGGCGTGTCCCTCTCCTTTTTTGTTTGTTTGTTTGGCAAGTTTGGGTTTTGTTTGTTTGTTTTTGTCCTTTATTTTTTTTTTTTTTGAGTGGAGGCTGCTTGTTTGTTTGTTGTTCTTCTTTTTGTATTCATGTTTTTGTGTGTTTAAAAAATGGAAGATTTAAATAAAATTTTGAAAAAAAAAATCAGATGTATATTATTAACCCAGTTATTACTTTAAAGGTTTAATTAAAATCCATTCAGTGATAAGATATTTTGTTAACTATACACTCAAATAAACACAGAGGCATGTGCACATGTTGCAGGCAATTAAAGATAAGTGACTTTAGAAATAGGATGGATCTTAGAAACTTGCTTTTTCTCACCAGAAACTGATTTAGTTTTCAGATTTAGGTCGAGAGAATGTCAGAATATAATGTGGATATCATAAATTTAGAAATAACCTTGTTCAAACATTTCCAGTCTAAATGTCCTACGTTCTCTCTGAATTAATCCTTTACTGCAAGTGGTGCTGCTGCTGTTTATTTCTCTAAGTAAACACAATCTGATGCATCCAGGAGGAACACAGTGTAAATTTGGCTCTAAACGTCCACATGAGTTGGAACATCTGTCTGATGAACCAGCTGCCCCGGAGATCCACCCAGCATCCCGCCTTTCATCAGATTCCTTTTATCAATATTTGCTAACAGGCTAAATTACCTCCTCAACATGTGGAGCTGAATATGGATATATTTTCTGGTCCAATCCGGATATCGTTTATAAGTGGGGGAGACATTTTAGCAAACGAGAAGAAGAAATCTAACTGAATAAAGATAATAAATGGTAGCAACCAAAGATCTTTTGGTAGATAGTGGAAAATATCTTTAAATCAGAGCAACCAGAGAGTCTTAATTTGGTTTCAGATAACAAATGCAAATGTAGTATCAGCTGAAATCATTTTAATGGGGAGTAGAGGGAGTTGGTTATTCAAACACCCTGAGCTTTTTGTGCTCACTTACAAAAGCTTAGTTAAATTTGTCCAAGAGCTTTCTTTCAACCAATAAGTCAGTTAGAAACTTCTTTTCAAAATGCACAAGTCATCTAATTATTGGTACATTTATGCATGACAATAATGTCAACTGGGAGCCTTTTTTCACAAGATGAATCATCTTTTTTGGGGGGGACTAAACGAGAACATTGAATCTGGGAGTGAATAGGACTGCAAAACCAACAATGAAAGAATATAAAAATATTAAGCATGTGGGTGTAAATGTCAGAATAATAGTCTCATATTTTGGGCGATGACCTACTTTGCTTTTTCTGCAGATCTGTAAATATATTCAAACCACTAATGGTTATAACTAGTTGCTTAGTTTAGCTTAGCAAAAACAGCTAATTGAGCAGCATGTGTAAAACACATGCTTAAAAAAAATCTGGGGTTTTTGCTTAAAAATGTAATAGTTTAAGTGTGAAAACTTCCATTTGATGTTTTTTTTTAAGAGTTTGTGTGATGTTTTTAATCAGATCAGCAGAATGGTCGCTCTGACAGATTAACTGCTTTGTTTGCAACACTGCCACATTTTCTGTCCTAACATGTTTTAATCTTAAATCAACAAGTCAATCAAGTTATGTGTCCAGATGGATTTAAACAAAATGCATTAATTATTATGTCAGTTACTGAAGTTTAGATGTGTCAACTAACGGTGTTGCTTGATTTTTGTGTTCATGCACAACTGAGTTATTCAACTCCAAGCTGAAGCATTAATTCAATTTGAAATTCTCTTTAAGAACCTTTTTTTTTTTTTTTTTTTTATGAAAAGCCTGTGATATTTACATTAACGGTGATGGTATCCATTGGCATTTGTCAAAATGGTAGTTTTTGCACTAAAAACTGCTGTGAGAGGGGCACCTGCTGAACAAAATAAATAATCCAAAACAGAGTTGACTTGAAACCAAAGTATAAACTGAAGCAATATCGTAAATATTAATGTGACTAAATGGATGGTGTCAAAATAAGACTTGAAAGAAGCAAAAAGCTCATATGTTCATTGGGACGGTCTTAAGTTTTTAATTTTAAAAAGCAAGTTCAAGGTGGTTTAATTTGCTTTTTTTTTATTTTTTATTAAAGTAAGCATATAATATGATATTAAGATGGCACAGCCAATGCGACATTTATTATTTTTAATATTTGTGGGTAATAATTAGCAGTTTTCAATGTTGGTCTGTTTAGACAAAGGAGCTGTCATATTTGGTGATGAACAAAATGTGTCTCACATAAGATCTGTTGAATTGCTGTGGGGAGCGTGGTGTGCAGGGCCACTTTTCGGCTCTATTCAATCTCTGCATAACAAATGCAAGAGCTGTGTCTACATCCTTAGTACAATTTTAAGCTAGCTGTTAGGGTCTTGTTTATGCTTTTTGCAGATGATGTGGTTCTGTTTGTGTCTTCAGGTCATGATCTTCAGTGAACACTAGGGTGGTTTGCAGCTGAATGTGAAGCAGCTGGGATGAGAATAAGTCTGTCATCATGGTTCTCAACCAGGAAAAGTTCCCTCTAGTTTTGGGACAAGTCTTTGCCTCAAGCAAAGTTGTTCCCGTATCTCAAATGAAAGTGATGATAGGACGGAACTGGATTGATAGATCGAAGCTTCGTCTGCAGTAGTAAAAGTGTTGCTTCGGTCTTTTTTAGTGAAGAATGAGCTGAGCTGAAATAAAAATCTCTCAACTTACTGGTCTGAGGTACGACTAACGACTGAAAAAATGTCCCAGATCCAGGTGGCTGAAATGAACTTCCACTGTAGGCTGATTAGACTCAGCCTTAGGCGCGACATCATCTGGGGGGGCTTGGAAAAGAGCCGCTGCCCCTCTGCATTGAAAGGAGCACCTGAGGTTGTTCTGGCATTTGATTAGGAGGTTTCCCAGAACATTGAACTGGGAAGAGATTTCATGGCAAATCCAAAAATACACTGGAGGGATTGCATTTCATCTTTGGCCTGGGAGCACCCAGGAGGATCTAGAGTGTCCCTGGGGGGGAAGAATGTCTAGGTTACCCTCCAGGACCAGTTGCTGGTTGTGATGGACACAACTACAGATAGATGTAAAAACAAATTAGTTTGTTGAAATTTTTATTTGAGCAAGAATGGCACAGGATCAGGAATCGATCCATCTCATAGCGAGGACTATGACCTGTATAAAATATCAGAATTTCATTTGACTTGTTATTATTTTGAGTGTGTGTTCTTTTTAATCCAATTCTTTGGGTAGATTATAAAGTCAGAATTAAAAACCATTGGTTTGGAGTTTTGCGTCAGTTGTGCTTCAACATCTGTACCAATGAAGACTTTCTTCATTTTTTTGCCCATTATATTATAATGACATAGGCTTGTTTATTATCTTGTCAAAACAGCAACATAAAGTTATTTTAAAAAATACTTTTTCACTTCTTAGAGTGAATGAAATGTAGCATTTATGATGTTTCTTGCTGTTTCATGTTAAAGTGCCTTCCATGGCTCTAATTTCTTCTGAAATCCCAGAAGAAGAAGCTTGTGTTGAAATTTTAAGATCAAGCGTGGACTCGAATCAATATTTAGGATCAATACAGCTACTGTATAATTGCAACTGGCTTTTATTAGGATTGTCCAAACATCTCCCCTGAGCTTTGTGTGTAGCATAAAAAACAACAAAAGACAATCTAACATCCACTGACCCTTTTTTCCTCTTTTTATTTTTGGAGAAATTTACTAGTTGTAAGTCAACAATTGACCTTTAGTGGAACGTCTGTTTCTTTGTGTGTGTGTGTGTGTGTTTTTTTTTTTTTCCATACAAAATGTATCTCTCTTTTGGAAGCCCTAGCTTTTGTGGTGGTTTTATTATGGTTGTTGGGCCTTCATACAAGCTTTGCCATAACCCTAACCCCTGCCCCAGCTGCACTAAAATCTCAGGAGTCTTCTATAAAAACCACTGAAACTGAAGAGATAACTAATCAAGTAAATTTGATACATATTACACAAAACTTGTTTGCCGAAAATACAATTATTGAAATGGGGCAGGAAGAAAATGCTGTAATATGCTCAGATAAATCTCATTTTGGTGAATGAGGAAGGGACCTGTGAATCCGTAGTGGTTTACTTATACCATGAAAAATGGATGAGTTCTACCTCCTGAGACTAAAATTAGACAGTAACTGAATATGGTGAGTGTCCTTCAAGTAACTCTGATCTATAAGCAACAACAGGCAGTGAGAAGAAGTGAGGAAGACCTGCCACTACCAAAGTCTTACTGAAATATGTAGGAGGACATAATGTCAGCATAGAAAATCAGTTTATTCTCTTTGTTGGGAATCAAAGTACTGAAATGAGGCGGCAGCATCTCTTCAAGCAGTCGTTCGCTACAGTAAGATTACTGTCTGTCCTTCAGTGACAACGAAGATGAAGTGAAATAAAAGTGGGAATAAAAGACTCACAGCAGCAAGAACATGCACACACACCTTTGCACATTCAAGCATCTGCATAATATTGCTAATGGATTAGTGAACTGAATCTTAATGGGCATTTAGATCCTTCACACAAAAACCATAAATAGAGGAAGTAAAACTGCAAAATATGCCTTGTTTTCTTTTTCGAAGTGGTTTTGGTCAGTAAAAGCAAAAGACAAGCTATTAGATTTCATCAAAGTCTTCTGAAACATAAATAGAATAAGGCGTAAAATACGAGCACAGGTGTTTTGACTTTTGTCTTCTGAGGTAGAGTAAATGCAGCATGATTTATTGTTAATGTTGGCTGATTATAAAGAAAAACTTAATATGTCTTCTCCAAGCTGGGAAGGATAATATAAAAGTAAATGTTTTCAGATCAAAGAATAAACTGCCAGGGTTGTGCTGTATCAAAGTATTTTAGTGGTTAGTCACTTGAGACTTGCAAAAAAATGCACTCAAGCATGCAAAAAGTTAGTTTTTAAAAATAGATTTCCCCTTTTAAGGTTTTAGATCACTCAGGAGCCATGGGAACTGACTAAATTGTGTGCCATAAAGCAGCTTTTCTTTTATAGACGAGTCATAAGAAGTCGGACCCCACTCCCAGTGGTTCCAGTGATGAATTATCCCATGGGATAATTACTTTGTGTTCTGCTTGTTAACCTCTGGACTTGCTGAAATGTACTCTATTCATAAAGCTTTCCATTCTGAGTAAAAGATGGCAACAGCAGGATTTTACCCACTTTTTTGACTGTTTATTTGTTGGTGCAACAATGGCTGACACTCATCACTGGAGCAGAGGATGAATTAAACCTTTCCTGACCTGTCTCCCCTCTTTTTGTGAAGGCAGCAGTGAAGCAGATTGCTCCTCTTCCTCTGTTATGTCTCCAAATAAAACAGGCTCTTAGGAGATTGTAAATACTGGATGCAGACAGTACTGGTCTCTGGAAATTACCATCCATCCATTATATTTACCCGCTTCTTCCTTTTTGGGTTGCGGGGGTCACTGTTGCCCATGTCCAGCAGTCACTGAGCGAGAAGCAGGGCACTGGCATGGCATCAAAGATTGATAGAGCAGACACTGAAAATGACCAAAATAGTTATTTACATAAATACTGTTGGTTTTTTTTGGTCAATTCATAGATTTTGTGCAGAAAGACACTACAGTATTTAGTTGGCAGCGCAGTTAGAAGTACAATTGTCTCCTTGCAGTGATTTATAAATTACACAAATATCAAATATGCTAGTTTAGTGTTCGAGAGTGAGTTTCTTTAATATTTTTATGTGAATGCAAGAGTAAATAAAAATGACATCAGGCTAGTTTAAGACAATACCATGTTGCTATTTAATTCAATTCAAAATTCAGTTCAATTCAAAAATACTTTACTAATCCCAAAGGGAAATTAAATGTTGTAGCTTGTTATCCTCGTTTCATTAAGGGTTATAGATCCTGATGGCTGTAGTCAGGAAGGATCTCTTGTAAAGGTCCATCACACCACAAATCTGAAGAAACTGGCCACGCAGATGCCGTCCGATCCATCCACCCAGACTCGACTGGTCTCTTGGTTCCCCCTGGGCTGTAGGACCACACGAATGTTTCAGTAAAAATCCTTCTAGTTGCACAGCATCCAATACCAGAGGAAACAATCATCCAAAAAAATGTAATTTACATCCAGCAGAAGAGGAATTAAAGTTTCTAAAAGCAAGATCTCAAAATGAATGCAGCAGAGCTACTCCAACATGCAGCCACCCCGAGTGGCGCAGTTTCTAAAATAATAGTTTACCTAGTATACGTGCACCCATTCTTCACCTTCAGCTAGAATAGATTAAAATGGAACAAAAAAGCTTCCCTGGACTTGACTTTATTCCTAAAATAGCATTTTCGACCATCATATCGACAGTCCAGGTTTTAATCTGGAAACAAAACAAAAATTTTCCCAGTGTACTTTTTTCTTATGAGTGGCTCCAAAACACCAAATCGACTTTCTGTCTCTCCTTGTTTAACCTTTCTTTGTTTAGGCCTTCATCATAATCTGCTGGCATTTGATTCACCCCTGTGTTGTATTAAAAACATTACAGAAATGTCACGTAGTCTGATGGAGCTCAGCTGGAAGATACTGGACAAGAAGCAATCTTTAAAAGCTTTTAAATAGACACAAACCTCTGTTTAAATGAGGCAAATCAAATATGTTTGATAATATTTTCACAATAGTCTCTATAGCTAAAAACATTTTTCATTCACATAAATTTATATGAATTTGTTTTTTACACTGCCTTCCCTTGACGATCTTTCAAACGATGCTTTTAAATTAATGTATTTTTTAGTAAATGGATGACTACTTTTATTTTCCATTAAAGGAGTAAGAAAAATGTAAATAAAAATAATTAAATGCCTAAAAAATATATATTGACATAAATAATATAAAATTTCCACTATTCAGTTCAACTGGAAACTACAACGTTGCTCATTTTTGTATTATGTAATTAAAATAATCAGTGCTATTTGCAAGATTATAAGCTGAAGCACTGGAACTGTTAAATTGTGTTGGCATTGCATCAATTATATGTGAAGGGGATGTGCCCCCCACACATTTGAAAATATTTGTTTGCCCCCCCCCCCCCCCCCACACACACACATATACACACACCATGAAATATTAGTTCACCAAGCGCTGTTGCTATTTCAGACAAGAATCAGATTTTGGATTTGAAAACTCAGCCGGACAACAAGAAAGGTTAAATAATTTATTAGTTTGCAGCGGCTGGTGGGAGTCTGGGTCCAGTTACGGGAACAGATCTGTAGAGATATGATAGTTAGTGGTCTGTAAGTGGTCTGTAAGTTTCCAGGGTATTGTTTGAAAATAATGAATAGCTTCTAACCTTCTCAGGCAGGCGAGGTGGTTAACACCTGTCAGAGTTCGACTGGGTTACGTCGCCATAACTGGTGAAGGTGCAGCAGCAGAGGTACATGGCAATCATCATGAACAATGGGACAATCCAGGGCCATGGTCCATAAGAGGAAACAGGGGTTATGCACGTGAAGTCAGAGGTCCTTAAATAAATCCAGAGTGCAGACCAAAATTCAGAATCTGAGGAGCAAAAATTATAATCGTTAATAAGATCAGATGGGCAGCAGACAAAAGGATAAATACAGAAAACGGGCTTCTGGTCAAGACAGGAGTTTCAGACAGGATCAGAGATTCAGCGCTGGACATCTAGTACCAAAATGGGTTTGATAATCTGGCAAGGAGTTAGTGAGCAGCAGGTGCAGGGCATGAGGCTGATTGATCAGTAAATGTAGAGTGGGTGTGCCTGACCAAGCTTCAGAGCAGAGCATGCCAAGGCAGAAATGTGACACGAAGAGGGCAGAAACATAATTGCATCATGAACAAATCCATTCCGCTTGATTAATAGGAGAATATTCAAACCACTAAAAGTCCACCCCAGGTTTTCCTGGTTACCTACAACAACGTATTACACCACATGCAGTGTTGTAGATGGGGCAGGGGGAGCAGGGGTAGACACCTGTGTCCTCAAACAGACACCTTTCGACTGGGGGAGGAGGGGTTAGAATGGGTGAGAGAAGCGGAGCATGCTCTATTCACACAAGGAGAGCTGTTGGTCAGGCTACTTCTTGTTGCTCTCTAAAATAGTTATTCAACAAGAGTTTACAAATGTAGGTAAATACAGATTTTTAACAACCCATTAAAATACATCAGAATGCAGGAATACTTTATTCAAAAGTCCCCCCCACCCCCAAAAATGGCCATTTGTGTTCAGGCATTGTTTGGTTGCAGATGTGCATCCAGTTATTATATTACATTCTGAAAGCTTCATTAAATTCCATGCAGTGCTTCTTGATATATTTTGCTAACAAAGAAGTGTTACTCCAACAGTCGATGATAAAGTTTACAACAAAGCTCTGTGCAGTATTAAGAGTTTACGAAGGTCAACTACACCACATTTTAGCTCACTATTTGTGAAACTGACTGAATTGCAGTCATTTTGTGTTTTCTAAAGTCAGTTGGCTGTGACGGCCATCTTGAACAGGGTTGACTCCAACTCTTAAACAGTAATGGCACATTAGCTACAGTAAGTTTCAATGAAATAGGTCCTGTAGTTCATGAGAAATGTTGCTAACAGTCACATGAACACAAAACCACGGATAGCAGTGATAATATTGTGAAAGCTTGCTGGTTGAAGTAAAGTTTTAAGAAGTGAAGCCTATGCCTCAGCTCCTCAGTGTCTGAGCACAGTCACATCTTGGCCCAAAGCCTTTTCCCCCCTGGCCTTTATACGACAGCACATTAAGGCAGTGTTTGGATTAGCATCACGATTAGTCCTGATTTGAGGCTGTTTTTTTAGGTAATGGGCCAGGAGTTCAAAGTAAACACATCGTTGTGCAGCGGTGGATCATTTGTTGGAGCATGCACACGTTTGTTTCTACACGACTCGGGCAGGTGGTTTATGAGTTTGTGCCTGTGACATCAATCGCATCCCATCCCGCTCTAAAAGCGAGGGCTCCCCCGCCGCTCGGCAGATTGGCACTCCAGATCTCTGCTTTCGTCACCTTTTAATCTGTCTCCCCCCAGCGTGTACCTCGCTATAATCCCTCCCCTGCCGACCTGCGCCGACAGGTGGAGGTTGCACTGGGGTGCCCTCGACCTCCGGGGTTTGTGCTGCAGGACTGGATCAGACCAGATCAGACCTGACTCATTCTGCCGGTGCGTGTCTTTGAGAGCTGCAGGTTTTTTCACAGGGGGAGGCTTTTATTTTTCCAACAGCGAGGGAAATGAATCTGTCCACACCTTGTTTGATGTGCAAACGTTTTCAAAAACGAGTGTATTTTACAGAAACTTCAAAAGAATTCAAAAACCAAAGGGCCAGCATTTCCTGATGGAATGCATGTCGCCCGCTGCCTTTCATGCAGGAGTTTTAAGACCATCCTATGGTGGGAATCTGCTTCTTCTTCTTCTTCTTTCAGCTTTTCCCTCTTCAGGGGTCTCCACAGTGAGTCATCCTCCTCCGTCTCGCTCTGTCCTCACTCCAACTACCTCCATGTCCTCTCTAACTGCATCCATATATCTCCTCTTTGTCTTTTTCCTGGCAG
>JARVGQ010000781.1:19393114-19410522 GCA_031762355.1 Hypsolebias martinsi
ATAGTTGAATGATACAAGATATATATGTTGTGCCATTTTATGCAAAGTTCAAATATCATGTCAGTGGACCTTTAAATCAAACTGAGTCTGTGAAATAAATTTTTTAGGCATTATTGTTGATTATAATGTCTGTTGAAAACCAAACCATATATAGCTTGTATTAAAGAAGCCCTCTAAATGTGATGGTATTTTGTACAGAGTTAAATAATTGTTAGATGTGAAATGATTTTATCCATTGCACTGCATTTTTGTAATGTATTAACTGTGTTGAAAGTTGAGGAAAAACCGTTGTAGACCCAATAATTAAACTTTAAAACAGAGCTTTTACACATACAGTCTCTTTTAATGAAAATAATCTCTGTAGTTGCAGATATTTGTGGTTTAAAAAACAAAAGTGCTAACAATCGGTTTTATTTAATCTTATGTTTTAGTTGAGAAGAACAGTGGAATATACAATGGTTATGTACTGTTCATTTGAAGGCTGTCTAGTTTGAACCAATGTGAAATATAATTTGTTTCAGCTCTGGGCGTCAAATTATAAAATTATCATACCGATAAAAGAAAAAAGCTGTATTTGGATTGAAAATAAACTTTGAGTTAATGATGTGTAAAGTAATTTATTTGCAATGATAGTAATCTCTTTAAGATTAGTTAAATTATTTACAGTTTTTATGTTCTGTCTTGAGGAGTTTCTGTGTAATTGTTGAATTTGGCATTGATTTGAGTAAACAAGTTTCAGCTTCAGCCTATTCCTTTTTTTTTTCAGTTTTGTTGTATTTTGGTAATGTAATTGTTGTTTTTAATTTAATGCAATCAAAATGAATTAACTCATTCTGTCATTCACATTATATTCTGTAAACTACATGGGTTCTATCATGGAAGCATTTCCTTTGCTGACAGTTTTCCTATCACTGTGAACAAACACCCATCCATATTCATCTGTGATGCACAACTCACACACATCCTGCACTGGTGGATCCACATGGACATTTAGTGTGGCTCCATTCTTGGGTTTAAAACATCCACATAAAACATCATCACTTTGTCTACAACCTTTTGTTCTAACACAGTGATGAACATTCACACTTTTCTGCAGCTGATATTTATACTTCTCCCAACATTTCGCCCCACTGTGACATTAATTCCATTATGTCCACTTTGCAGAGGAATGAGATGACTCATTAAAGGGTGTAAAGACTTTGCAGTTTAAGCAGACATAAAGTCTAAGTGGTTGAAAATGTAAAAAGGTATAGTGGGTGTTGACAGACTGGATTAAAGGGACACTACCTCATTTCTTGTATGTTGTGTCTTACAGGCCTTGTTCGTGATGTTGCTGTGTATGGGAAAGAAGCTGTGCCATAACAGAGGGCATCGTGGTTAAAAGAGACATGCAACAGCCAGCCCCGCAACAGTGCCACCTCTTCCTGGGCGGGGCCTTGCTGCTTCTCCTCGCCAGCTCAGCTCTGAGCTGCCCCGCCCGATGTGAGTGCTCTCCCCAAACCAAGTCGGTCAGTTGCCACCGTAAGCGCCTGCCCAGCATCCCTGAAGGCGTCCCCATTGAGACGCGTGCCCTGGACCTGAGCAAGAACAAGTTGCGCATCATCACACCAGACAACTTTTCCTCCTTCCAGCAGCTAGAAGACTTGGATCTCAGCGACAACCTCATTAGTGTGGTTGAACCCGGCTCGTTCCGCTCTCAGTTGGCTCTGCGCTCACTCAACTTCCGTAGTAACCTGCTTCAGCTGGTTCCTGCTGGTGTTCTGACAGGTCTGACCAACCTTACACACATTGATCTCAGCCACAACCGACTCGTGGTTCTTCTGGACCATGCTTTCCAAGATCTGCACAGGCTGATGTCCCTGGAGGTGGGTGACAATGAGCTGGTTTTTATCTCTCAACGGGCCTTCACTGGACTACTGGGACTTCAGAGTCTGACGCTGGAGCGTTCCAATTTGACTGTGATCCCAACTGATGCTTTGGCACATCTGCACAATCTGTTTGAACTACGGATGCGATACTTGAGCATCAGTTTTCTCAAACCATTCTCTTTTAAGAGGTTAACTCGTCTCCGTCATTTGGAGATTGACTTCTGGCCCTGGTTGGAAACTCTGCCTCCCCTGTCACTTCATGGCCTCAACCTCACAACATTGTTCATTACCAACACAAATCTGTCTGCCCTCCCTGGCGCAGTGTTGCGTAACCTGCCCTACCTCACACACCTTAACCTGTCCTACAGCCGCATCCAGCACATCCACCAGGGAGAGCTCGGCCAGCTCCAACACCTGTTGGAGCTTCGCCTTCAAGGTGCTCAGCTGGTTTCCATAGAGCCCCTGGCTTTTTTGGGCCTTAAATCTCTTCAGCTGCTAGATGTGTCTCAGAATCGCCTTGACTCGCTCCAGCAGGGGGTGTTCGCTTCACCAGACACACTTCAGAGGCTTTGTCTGGGTGGAAACCCATTAGTGTGTGACTGCAGATTACTGTGGCTACTCAACAGCCACAAGCCGCCTGCTCTGCAGATTTTGGATGCCCAGCCTGAATGCAGCGCACCTGAATACCTCTTGGGGAAAACACTACGTGACCTTAGGGAGCCTTTGGTCTCAAGGTACATGACTTGCACCAAGCCACGGATTGGACCAAACACAACCCAGCAGTTACTGGCTGATGAGGGTCAGCCAGCCCGTCTGAGTTGCACGGCAGAGGGAGCACCGCGACCCTCCGTGGTCTGGATCACTCCTCACAGACGCTACATCACAACTAAAAGCAGTGGTAGGGTGGAAGTCCAACCAGATGGCACCCTGGAGATTAAGGTGGCAGAGCTGCATGACAGCGGGGTGTACTTGTGCATTGCCAGTAACCCCGCTGGCAACGCAAGCCTGTCGGCATCTTTAGCTGTAAAAAGCCTTGGAACTGGGGACAGATTTCCCTATAACAGGAGCTTAATCTACCTGACAGAATCCAACAGCTCATGGGGGAATGGAACAGTATTGTACAACATGACCCTCCCTATTGATATAAAGACGATTATTATATCTACAGCTATGGGCTGCCTGTCTTTCTTAGGTGTGGTTGTGTTCTGCTTTCTGCTTCTGTTTGCCTGGAGTCGGGGCAAAGGACGCCACAAGAACAATTTTGACATCGAGTATGTCCCCCGTAAGTCCAACGGGGCAGCTACAGACGTTGCGGAAACAAGTGGTCCACGGCGAGTTAACATGAAAATGATTTAAAACTGATGAAAACTGACACTCACGACAGAAGCATTAAGAAAGTGCACACATATCAGCCGAAAAAAGTTGTTTTTTTATGACTTAAGTGGATTTGTGACTAACGAAAGTGGTGTATTACTGTAGTGGGTGACAATATGCCGTTGATCTAGTGATAAAGTGGACTTGTGAATATAAAAGTGATAAATGAAATGTGTTCATATGAAATCATGTTCTCACAAAGTACACTGAATATAAAACTATAACCAACATATCAATATGGGACTGAAATAGCGTTGCACTTGGCGGGTGTTTCAGCGATATCATCGACTCTCCGAGACGTCGCGGTGAAAGAGACAGAACAGCTGTCATCTCTGCTACATGTCAGGACTAAACTGTCTAATTCCCATTTAAGCTGCAGTGTGAAAGGTGTGCGTTGTGTTCAAGTGTGAATGTGAGCACATGTTGCATTTGTGTGTGTTTCTGTGCATGTGCACGCATTGCCTTTCTTGTGGGATGGAACAATTAATGATGGTGGTCCAAAGCATTTATTTTAAAGCTTTTTGTTTGTGCTTGGTTATTGTAACAGCAGTAACACCCTTGTTGGTTAAAACAGAGGATTATCTACGTTTGTATGCAAAATCACAACTGATCTCTCCTAAAGAAATGCTGCAGAAATTTTGAAGTGTTGTCCCCATTTGATGACTTGGACACTAGATGGGGATTTTTTTATGAACTAATGTAGTTAAAACGTGAGGTTTTGTCTCACTTTTCAGCTAAACGAGAAGCTTTTTTCCCAACAAACAACAATGGTCAATGGTGTTATGGCTCGGAAAAGGCTTTCCGCCCATAAAAAGAGCATGTAAAACCCGTTTTATAACACAATAAATCATGGGCAGATTTTCCTGCCAGACAAATCCCTCGATATGATATAAAAGAGTCTGTAGCCAGACACAATGGCAAAGATTTACTGGCTGGCATCCTCTTTGGACGAGACAAAGTTGAGCTTTACTGATTTATGTGCTGATTTCCCCCTCCTTTCTCATTTTTCTTTGATTGAACCACTTAAAGTTAACATGTCCGGGTTTTCCCCCAAGAGGGTAGCAAGGTAGCTCTGGCTATGATGAAATTTGTAGTGGGTTCTTGTCTTTATTTTTTATTTTTTTATTTCTTTTCCTGTTTTGTTTGCTTTTTTTGTCATTTTTAAATGTTGAAAAAAAATTAACAGTAAAACACTTAAGGGCAACTCTTTGTAATGCAGGGATGTGGGTGTTTAAATTTGTGTGATCCTGTTGTAATAAATTGTTCAAGGTTCTATTGTTGTTTTCATACGTATGACAAATTTATGGGTATATTTTCAAAAGGAAATAAATCTTAATCATACCCCTAACCCTGAAGTTTCCACAGCTGATTCTTTCATCACCTAATTTATCTTTATTTATTTTATACCTTTTTATATGTGTGTGGAGTACTAACATCATAGAATAGAATTCAAAATATAGAAGCTAAAATGACTTCATTCAGACCTGAATTATTTCAGCACTTAACAGACCCTATAAGAACAAAAAAGTTAATGTAGAAAAATTTGTTTTACTCAAAATTTGGGCTAAAAATTATACTGTGTGCAAAAGAAGTCCAGTTTTGCCCCCAAGGTTTAATAATGTCGTCTGCACAGTTTAATTTTGTGTTTTGTATATTTTAGTAAATTTATGCACAAAGTACAGCCTAAAGTAAGTTTGGCTCCTCATTATCTGCTTTATATAAGGTAGATGTAAAATGTATTGACTAAGGAATAGACTGAATTAAAATGTTTTTGTTGTTGTTGTTTTTTATAAAAGGATATCACACATGACAGATTAATAGGTTCTGGGTTTAAATTAAATTGTGCTTTTGTACATATGGTTCCAGTGCTGTTCCAATGGGTATTTGATTGTAAGCATGCATGTCCTGAAGGTTCTGGTCATCTAAGACAAACTATACCAAGGGTGTGCCGGTGAAGATTCTCAGTCATCCAGGACATGATCAAATAAAAAAATGTTCAATACGACAACTGGACTTTATTTGTAACAGAAAGTCCAGTTGTTTCTGTATTGAACATTTCTGATTATACCAAGGGTGAATTCCTGTAATGTGTGCCAAGCATTACAATCCCCCATGACACCTGTACTTGACTATACTGGACTTTGCAACAATCTGTGTCATCCCACAACAGGTCTCAATGAGTGGCATGAGCCAGATGCGATGTCCATCACTCCAGGTGTTGGCTGCCATTAATAACAGCAGAGTGTGTTTGAAGAGTGTTCCTGCATCAGCAACATCTGGTTTCTGTGTCTTATGGGACAAAAGCTTGGTACGGTCTTTCAATAAGACAACACCCCTCTGCACATGTGTCTGTGGACTGCCTGCATCACGTTGAAGTCTACTTATATGGACACAAATTCCAGTCATATATATGTTGTGCTTGTAAATCAGACTGTGTAGTTAGAAATTGTTTTTTAACCTTGTAAAATAAAATGACTGATGTGTAGATAGGAATGTGTGCATGTACAAAAATAAGTATTTGTAAAAAAAAAATTACACAAGTTACAAAATGTTTTTTTTTTTGTTAAAGTCTGTTTGTCCAAAGCAAAAAACTATATGTAAAACTGTGCTCAAGTTCCCTAACTTGCATGAGTTTCATTTTGCAAGTATGAATTGATTCTTTCTCTCAGCTGACTGGTCAATGTCTTGTCACTTATTCCGAGAACAGATGGGTTTAGTTGTCGAGGGGTGGCACATTACTGAGCTGCAGGTCCTGTAAGAGTTGAACATTTTAAGATGGAAGGCGGCATCAGCGCTAATGAACGTGATATTCAAAATTTTCTATCTGAACAATGATTTTGTTTTTGTTACACTAAACCATAAAGTAATGCTTACCTTAGCTGCAGAGGCACTGGCACCGTCCTCTATCTTTTAAATGCACCACCCTTCCAGGACCTGCAGCTCAGTAAATTACCACTCTGACAGCTAAACCCATCTGTTTTCTAATTGAATTGTTACATTTGTGATTGACGTGACATTAACCAATCAGCTGAGAGGAAGACATGTCCTTTCATAGTTTGTACTTGCAAGTTGAAACTCAAGCAAGTTGGAGAACTTGAGGGCAGAGTTTTGCATATAGTTTTTTGCTTTGTATCTGTACACATACCTTGATATAAACACATGTTGTAACTTGCATTTTTATTTATTTATTTTTTACAAATACATATCTTTTATGTGCACACACTCCTACAAGTTCAAAGCAAAAATTATCAGGCATTTTATTTTAAAAGGTTACAAAACTGAATTCACAACTACGCAGTCTGATTTACAAGCACAATGCATGACTGGAACTGGTGTCCATACTCATATGGCTAGCCAGACTCCTAAACTCTTTCCAATCACACATTTATGGGATTATCTTAAACGTCAGTTGTGATTCAGTCTGACTTGCTGCAGGAGAAAATACAACAGCTGAATGACTTCCTTCCAGACCAAATCAAAAATGGCACCAAGGTTCTTTACGTTGGTGCTGGAAGTCAAGTTAACGCCATCCAGAAAAATTGAAAAGGCTGCAAAGTTTGTTTCCAAGATGCTCAGGTCCAAAAAACACTTCCTCTTTAAATGATTTAAAGTCATCCAAATGTATATGTTCCTAAGACACACTTGCAATCTAAGTAACTGGTTGGATTCAGCCAGCTTCACGGATAAATACAAGTGAGTCATTACCATGACAAAGGAATTCATCTCGTGCTCTCGAATAATTCATCTTATGGAAGGATATATAAAGTAAATAGTATTGGTCCAAGCACTAAACCCTGAGGAACTCCATCAGTAACTCTGGTGTATGAAAAACTACTGATAACATGATAACTGGGACATTAATTATGAATAACTGCTTGTATATAGGTTCAGGAGGGTACCAGGCCCTACTGACATGGGACCATGTGAATGTACTGTCAACTCTGTTATCCATCTGATACAGTCATATGATCTAGGAACATGTCAGTTTCATCTAATTTTCATCCCTTCATGGGTTATTTTTCTCAGTGAATGTACATCTTTTTTTTGTAATTTGATTGAATTTATTCAGTTTAATAAATAGCGATGCATTAATAATAAAGGGAAAGAAATTATAGCTCTCAGTGCTCACGTCCATGTGCAGTCCCTGAGACATAAAAATGTTTCATAAAATGTGGAACAATCCTGGCTTTATATGATACAAAGTGCATAAGTACTGAGGTAAAAAATCTATTTAAATGTACCTGAACGGAAAATGCAAGGCACAAAGAAAAACTTTGAAAGAACTTCAGAAAGTCTGCAGATCAGTACCAGTTTAAATGATGACAAGAAAAGCTGTCTGCTTGTAAGCAAAATGTAAAATAGCGGTTTGAAACTTTAGCACACTGCTGTCATTTTAAAATCTCTTCGTGAAATCATGACGCTTGTCAGTTTATTCATTCTGAAGCTGCAGAGGCTGCAACATGCTTCTTTGCAGTTCAGATGGGAATGTGTGAGCTGTGCAACATTTTCCTTTTAGCAGAAAACAAACCAAAAAAAAAAAAAACTCAAGACTGGACCACATGAAGGAAAACCCATAAGAAATGGAGCGATCTGAAATGCAGCGTGATTGAAGCCAGTATCTTCTACAAGAAACCAAAGATATTGTCACATTAGCTGAAAAAGCTGTATTTCTATATTTTATCTGAACCACACTCTTCACTGAAAATTGTACTAAAAAGTTACACACCACCTTGTAGGATATTATGGATTAAAAAAAAGGCTCATTGGCAAAAGCAACACTGAATTTTGTGACTGTATGAATATTCACACATGCTGTTGTCTCATATTTAGAACAAGATCTAAGTTGTTCTTTGAAGGTTTTGTTATTTGCACTTCTATTTGCACAAAGTTGAGCTATAAGTTTTTGCCCATATGTGCCTATATTATTACCTGGTTTAAAACAAACAAACAAACAAACAAAAAAACAACCACCTTGTTTGTTGTGATATCACTAAAATTAGAAATATATTGTCCAAAAATGATGCAGAAAAACTGGTCCATCCATTTAACACATCTAAGATGGACGATTGCAACTGTTTATTATCTGAGTGTCCAAAAATTATTTAAAAAGTCTTCAGTTGATCCAAAATGCCACTGCCAGAGTTTTAACAGGAGTTGACAGGAGAGATCATATCTCTCCAGTTTTAGCTTCTCTCCACTGGCTCCCTGTCAAAGTCAGAATAAAATTAAAAAAAGTTTACTTCTAACATACAAAGCCCTCAACAACCTAGCTCCAACTTATATTACAGATCTGACTGTTCCATACTGTCCTAACACTGCACTTCATTATCAGACTACAGGTTTACTTGTGGTTCCTAGAGTTTCCAAAAGTACCGGGTAGAACGGGAGGCAGATCTTTCAGTTATCAGGGTCCTCTCTTATGGAACCAACTTCCAGTTTCTGTCCATGAAGCTGACACATTGTCTACTTTAAAGATAAGGCTTAAGTCCTTCCTTTTAGATAAATCTTATAGTTAGGGTTGGCTTGAGTTCCTTGAGCTACCCCTTATACTTAGACTGCTGGAGGACAAATTGACCACATTTCCTCACTCTGCTGCTGCCTTTACTTGCCCTACTTTATTTGCATTTGTAATTATTTCTATCCTTAAAATGTTTTTGTCTTTCCTCCTATAGAAAGTATCTGGACCTGTCATTCTGTCTGTCTCTTTCTCCTTCCTGTTCTCTCAAACCCAGCCATTCAAAGCAGATGGCCACTTGTCCTGAGCCTGGATCTGCTGGAGGTTCCTTCCTGTTCAAAGGGAGTTTTTCCTTTTCACTGTCTCCTTTGTGCTTGCTCAGAATGGGAGATGGCGATGAAGTGAAGATTCAACACAATCTGCTGGCTTCATTAGATAGATACACTTTACTAAATTACTTTTTTAATGTATGTGAATGTTTTTGTACGGTAACTGATATAGAAATATACACATGAAACCCAGTCACAGAAAAAAAGCCACAAGCGATATTATCTGCTCACTTTTATGTTCCTCTCAGCTCAGCCAAGTTCAGAGTTCAGAGGTGTCCTTGAAGCCAGCTGCAGTCTCCTCACACAGAACTCCCCCTTTACACAAACATACGGCTCATGGGCAGAGATAAGAAAGTACTTTGTATCTTGGGAGATTGTTTTGGCTTGTTTTGGAGTTTTTGTTCTCAGGGCAGAGGGGAAGAATATTCTCAGTCAAAGTTAAAAATAAACAAAAATCAAATAAAATCATCCATAACCAATGACCAAATATTCCCTGACAGTCACCTTCAAGGATTTTCAACAGAAGAGGATTTTAGTCTAAAGCTCTGGCAGTAAGATGGTGGGTGATGCAGTCCTTCAAAAGATCTTAGGCTTATTTAATTATTATAAAAAAAAAATCATTTGAGATGCCCAGCGTTAGTTCATTTATTATCAGCAATAGCTAAAAAAAATAAATAAATAAAAAAAATAAGTGGGGTCTTTTTTAAGCTTTCAAATTGGCATGCTCAGTGAGCTGTCTGAGCTGATCAGCTTTATTTAACATCTTATTAAAGCTAAAGTTCATAATTTTTTGTAGTAAAACCACCCCATCCTGGCACTCAAAGTGAATTAAAACACCTGAAGAGTGTTGCGGTTGTGAAGAGGGACAGACTCATGGTGATACAACCTCTTTGTAAATGAATAAAGTCAGACATAATCAAGGATGTTCCTAAGAATTCTGTCATTTCTCCTCAGCTGCATCAAAGAGCTTGAATCAAAGTGAATCCGAGTCTTTGAGGCTGCTCCAACATGGGTGAGTTTACAGAGCTGGTAAAAGAGTTCTGACAGGACTGAAATGAAGATTTTCAAGGGCAAACGTGGGGCTTTTGAGTCAGTGATTGACAGGAAACAATTTCAAAATAATCTTCTCACACATTAAAGATAACTGTCCTCTTAAAATCCAAGATATATACCATCATATATACCTTCCTAGCTGGATAACTTGAAAAATAAGCAATGTACCGACTTTCATTTTTGCATGTGAATGCATCTAGGCGTAAGAAAGGTCACTATCAAAAATTGGGTTGCCACGTCAAAATATAAGATGGCTGCCAAAATTTATATCCATCTGTCTGGTGAGCTGGATATCTTAAAAAATAGTACTGTGCTGACTTCCACATAGATGAAAAACTGTATTTACTGTAGGAGTAAGAAAGTTTCCCATGAAAAATTGGGTTGCCGCATCAAATTCCAAAATTGCTATCTTGTGTATGTATATGCAAAATGGGCACCCTATCATTTAAGAAAACTTTACTTTCTAGGTTTAATATTGCTTAAAAGTATAGTTTCTTTAGAAGGTTTGGGTGGCCCTTGTGGTGGCTGAAAATGTATCTATGTGGCCAAGGCCATCATTGGCCACCCCCTGGCTCCAGCATTGCACCTGTTCATGGATAAAATTTCACTCTCCACTTGACAGGATCCATCATTCTGTGCCACCTATGATAGGACAAGCAAAATATATATAGCTTTTATATACTGTACATTGAAACTTCTACCCATTTGAATATCTTGCACCAATAATATTAAGGTTTTCTTGTATTCCCTGTTCAATTCCAGAACAGAAAAATATTTATCTTGAAATCTACAAATGTTCATTATTCAAATCCCTCAGTGATGGTGGACATTAGCACATCACTTGTTGAGCATGGCTCTGCCAAGCTTCGGAAATTAAGCCTCAAATCCATGTATGAACAGTGCTACAAAGAAAACTTTCCTTGCCTTTAAAAAACATGGTCCATAAACTTATTTATCACCAACCATCACACTTCCTTATCAGCAATTTGTTGCCTCTTTGTGATAAATCCAATAATTCAAAACCATGTAAATTACATAGGATCATATTCAATCTTCCCAATCTAATCCAAATATGATTCAGTTTAGATTAACCTGCCTAAATAAAGGTTGAATGAATGAATTAATATGCACATATTCTAATCAGAATCCAGTTTTGTGCAGTCCATTTGAATCCAGTTCATTACAGTTGAGTTACTGCTGAACTGTTAGCTTGCAGCTTTGAATCTTGCTGGTTGTACATCATGAATGCAGCTTTGATGTAAAAGCATTAATTCACAAGGGTGTCATATCCTGGTCCTTGAGGACCCCTATCCTGCATGTAGACATTTCTCTGCTCCACCTGATCTGAATAAATGGGTGATTAAGAGGCTTCTGAGAAACATGAAGAGGTGTTTTAACCATTGGACCAGGTGTGTCCAACATGTGTGGCCCTTAAGGACCAGTATTGGACACTCATGCACTTAAGAGTTTTAACAAAGAAGCCTGAGAATGTAAACCTCTTACTATTTATGTTTGATGCTAAAATGAACTAAATATATATTTTGCATTACCTGCCTAACAAACTAAACCAGTTGTGTATACCTGGAGGAAATTAACCATCAACTCAGTGTGTTTTATTGCTTTTAATTTGACCTTTTGATAAATCTAAATTGATCTCCGCTCTTTCTTCTTTCTGAAATTACAGGAGCTGCATGTGAATTATTCCTTCAGCCTCATGAAATAATAAAAGCCTCTCAAAATTATCTCCTGCTGCACAGATACACACTTTGGATGAAAATGTTTCCCCACCGTAAATGCTGCTGCACCTTTAGTAGCCATAAACCAACTTGTAAATCTGGGATCGGTTTTACAGCATCAAATGCATAAAATTATCTTCTGATTGTTTCTGAAAGTTTCATCTTTCTTTTTTTTAACGAGTTTAACGTGAACAGAGAGGTCAGTAACTGTAGCGCTTAGGCTCTTGCAGTGAGATGAATGTTTCTGCAGTCATGAATTATAAATGCAAACATGTTAATGAGAAGAATCAGTTTAGTTTCATGGCAACCATGAAAACCAGCAGGGTGTTTTATTACACTTTTACTGATCCGGTCGGAGGGCAGGAACCTGCAATCTCTTTCATTTTAGTTTCATCACCGCCAGGGAGATGTGACGCTCTGCTTCATGTTTTTACCTGTATGTGTGCACAAGTTTCTCTGTTAGCAAAATATATCATGAGCTACAAGAGCATTTTAATGACACTCTCAGAAAGTAATCATTAGATATCCAATTCAAGATGCTACAGCCAACCAATATTAGTCAACACAAAACATTGCTATAACTCAATCAATTTTACACACTCTAAGCTAAAACGTTGGTGTGGTAGTAACTGAGAGTTATTACCAACACATATTTTAATAAAAACACAAACTGAACTGAAAGTGTCCAAATTTCTCATTAGTTTTTTTTCATTGTTGTTTGTCACACAATGTCTATTCTATGGTGGCCCTGAGGTTTAAATGGACAATATTTGATAAAATGGGATTATATATACAGGTAGTCCTCGGTTTACGAATCATCCGGTTTACGAATTTCCGGACTTACGTTCGACCCTCGTTGAAAACAATGAGGTCGGGTTACGGTCTAAATGCATCATTACGTTTTTACGCACGCACTTGGAACTTGGCAGAGACAGAAGCAGAGGTGTTGTAAATAGTGTTTATAGTGTTTATATGTGTTTATGGATGAATGTGTGGTGTAATGTGTTCGCTAACTGTTTGCAAATAAAGTTCTGTGTGTGTTTATGGGACAGTTTGTACGCGTGTTTAGTGTCATGCCGATAAATGGGTGTGTGGCGCAGCGTTAGCATACATTTACATGTATTTTCGCGGTTTACGGGCAAAATCCGGACTAACGATCGCCACGTGCGATCAATTCCGGTTTACGTTCAAATCGGTTTACGTTCGGCCCGTTGGAACGGAACTCGTTCGTAAACCGAGGACTGCCTGTACACACAGTGTTTATTATACTGTATATGTATAACACGTGTTTATATTGATTATTGACAGATTTGTTTAGTAAATGCTTTAACAGTTATTTACTCACATTTTAGTACAATTTTAGCTTCATGTGTGTTTTTCTCTTCTTTTATTCACATAATTATTTTAAGTGTGTTTTAATTACTGGTTTAAAAACGGGTCATGTTTTGAGAGCTGCTGTAATGTCATTGTTGACACGGTCTATCTTGAAAAACAGATGTGTAAACTGTCTCAATCATATCTAACCAGCTAAATAAAGGTTTAAATAAAATAACACACAGCCTCCTGACAACAAACAATCCAGGCTCAACACGGGACCAGAACCAGAACTTTGTTGCTGTGAGTGTTACGGTGTGACGGTTAGCATGTAGCATAGCATTGCTAAGCTAACTACAGTAGTAGAGACGCTATATCATGAAAAAAAATAAAAAATAGTTCCAACACACAGACACAGTTATACTCTAACATTGTTTCACAAAATGATTTATATAGAATTTTTTGTTTACCAGAAAAAAGTGATCGGAGTACGACCTCATCGAGGACAGATCCTTAGCCAGACTCAACGATGTTCAGCGGTGAACTCCTCTGATGGAGGTCCTTCAAGTTTCCTTATTTTGGGGATTAAGTGAAAACTGCCCAAACAACTACCGGGTTGTAACATCCTCTAACCCAGCACGAAACAACCAAGAAAAAAAAAAAAAAACGTGAGAAAATTAACTACTGGTAAACAGCACTGCATCTGTCGGCTGTTAGAGACAGCCTTTAATCATGGAGGATGCACTGGAAATGCCCCTGATGTTACATCACATGGGAACTATGTATTAACACAGAGAATATGGATCCAGGGGTGGTCAGGATGTTAGAGTGGTCTAAAGCTGTATATTTTAACACACACACACAGAATGGATAAAGAAAGAAACTTCCTGTGATGAAAACAGAATGTCAGTAGCTGTCTCAGATTAGCAGAAAAGGAGAGGTGTAGGAGACTCAGTGTCTCTCTAAGGACATTTGTCTTTGAGGACGGATGGATGGACGCTACACTACAGAACAACAGACACGAGTGTAAGGATTCAGGTCTGTGTCTGCTGAGTGTCAGAGACAATGAGTTCATAGTTAAAGGTAAAGTGTCAGTAAATATGTTTGGGTGGACCGTGGTCTGGCAGACCTCCTGCAGTACCTGGATCAGTTCTGTCCACCTCAAGTATCTCCTGAGGCTGATAAGGTAACATTAGCTCTCTAATGTGTTCTACTTTTAAAATTCTTTTTTCATGTGTCATTTGTGTAAAGAAGTTAGTGGTCAACTATTTTCTTTTATTTACTTCTTTTAAATAAAGATCTTTAATGCTTCCTTTAAATTTAATTAGTGTGGGCCAGAGTCTGGCAGCTGGTTCATTGTGCCCCTGAGAACTGAAAGTTAGCAACATCATTTTTGTCTCAAGTAGACTCTCCTGTCTTCCATTTTAGGTTAGATGTAAAGGTTGGCCTTTTGCATCCAAAAAGCAAAGCGCAGCGACTGAGCAATACCTGTCTGCTGACAGTGTATGATGTCCAGAGGGGCATGGAGAGAGCTTCACTGTAGCCACTGATGTAGTCACTGTGGTGCAGGATGGTGTATTTGGTAGAAAAAAGAACAGCAGGTCGACCAAACGGCAGATTCCTGCTGTCTGAGAGACAAAGACACAGAGGAACAGAGCACAGAGAGGCAGCAATGAAGAAACATCTGTTTAAATTCACTTTCCACTTTGTAAATTTGACCTGTACGAGTGGAAATCACAAAAATAGCAGTTTGACTGAGGCAAATACCAGGGTCTGTGAGCAAGTCTTCACTTTGAGATGATTTATTCTGGTACCTAATTCAGTTCCAGTAAAACAGTCATGACTTTCTATAGTTAAAATAAATCCTGTATATCATAGCATATACAGGATTTATTATAAGAATTCAAGCCAGCAAAAAAACTAATGACTTGTCACTGTTTTCATGGACATCACATCAAACTAACCATCATTTGCTTGCCTCAATCGCTGGTTTAGCTCCTCCACTTTGTTCTGTAAGAGACAGAGCCAGAGTGACTCCAGGTTATAGCCTCGTACAAGGGTCACTTTCAAACCTCTCTGGCCTCTATTTTTTACACGCAACTGCAAAAAGATCGGAGATTGAAACAACCACTTGCCAGAAATCTACATGAGAATTACAAACACAGCAGACATCAAATCAAACAGCACAGGGCAGAGCTGGGTCAAAATCACTTTATTCTCCCTGTCTGGCATCAAATCAGACTAAATCTTTCCTGCTTTCCATCAGGGAGGATTCACACAATTATTTAATTTTACTTGTTTTTTTTTTTACTTGAATTTTTCTTTTTACTTTCTTCATGATGCTCTCACCACTGTCTATGGACAGAATTTCTTGGTGCAGCCGGGGGTGGAGGGGGTCCTGTTTGTTGGCCTCAGGATTCCGTCTCTGATCTTTGCAGATGATGTGGTCCTGTTCGTGTCATCGTGCTGTGATCTTCAGCTCTCACTGGAGCAGTTCGCAGCAGAGTGTGAAGCAGCGAAGATGAGAATCAGCACCTCCAAATCTGAGGCCATGGTCCTCAGTCAGAAAAGGGTGGATTCCTCTCTTCAGGTCGAGGGTGAGGTTCTGTCTCAAATGGAGGAGTTCAAGTATCTTGGGGTTTTGTTCACAGTGAGGGAAGAATGGAGGACGAGATTAACAGATGGACTGGTGCAACATCTACAGTATTGTGGACTCTGTGCTGGTCCATTGTGGTGAAGAGGGAGCTGAGCTGTAAGGCAAAGCTCTCTGTTTACTGGTCGGTCTATGTTCCTACCCTCACCTATGGTCATGGACTCTGGGTAGTGACTGAAAGAATGAGATTGTGGATACAGGTGGTTGAAATGAGTTTCCTCTGCAGGGTAGCTGGACTCTCCCTTCGAGACAGTTATCAGGAGAGACTCAGGGTAGAACTGCTGCTCCTCCACAGTTGAGATGGTTCGGGCATCTGGTAAGGATGTGCCCTGGTCGCCTCCCTAGGAAGGTGTTTCAGTCATGTCTGACTGGAAGGAGACCCCTGGGGAAGATCCAGGACATACTGGCGAGACTATGTCTCTTTGTTGGCCTGGAAACACCTTGTGGTCCTCCCAGAAGAGCTGGAAGAGGTGGCTGTGGTAAGAGATGTCTGGATCTCCATGCTCAAGCTGCTGCCCCCACAACCTGACTCTGGAATAAGTGGGTGGGGTGGATGGATGGATGGATGGATGGATGACCTAATTAAAAGTCCAGACCTCAAACTGATCAGAACACCTTCAAAAAAGTAACCTGATGATCCTTTCATCTTAACTCATAAACTCCCCTGGCAGTTAGTTCTGCTCACAGTCCAGAACCCAAGTCCTAAACCTTTACAGGAGTCTCAGTCAGGTTGAGGTCCCACAAGTTCACACCAACAAACCTATCAGGTCCTCTGAGGTCCAATCCCGCTCTACTCTGATGCAGTGCAGCAAGGTGACGCTGTTTGATTTTAGTGGCAAACATACCTGTAGTCTTTGTTTGTGAAGTTTAAATCCATTCTAGCTGAATGAAAATGGTTTGTTTCATTGCATTTTGTGTTGCAAACCGCCTCTATATTCAGGATAAGACCAGAAAGTTGATCTTACCTTTTTTTTGAGGGCTTCCAGTGACTCGTAGTCAAGGCGGGCCAGTTTAATCTGGATGTGTTTAGGGATGTCTGGGATGAGGAATGTCAAGATTAACTTGAAAGCCAGCAGTCCATGCTGAAAGCACAAATATAACACAGGGTTAAATTACTTGTTTATTTACATTCTTCTGTAGATCTTAGTACTTTTGTGATACAGTCTCCAAAGTGTCTTGGACACGGTGAGTCTCAGAGGTTTTCAGTCCAGCTGCTTGAAGTTTGAACATGTTCAAAAACTTTGTGCAACAGTTTTTTTTATGAGTCGTAGCGTTATCGTGGGTGTCTCAAGAGCTCCAGCTGTAGTTTGACACCAGCAGAGAGCTCTCTGACAGAACACACGTCCCGCTCCAGTAATCCCACTACAGGTAAGAATGTTACAAGCTTCATAAAGGATCACCATACAAAAACAAAGACAGGAATAATATTCTCTGAGTTCGTGTCTCAATGTGTTAGCAAAATATCTAATGAAAAACTGAATTAACTTTGTGATGGAGCAGCACAAAGTAGCACAGAACAGTGAAGTGGAACGAACGTGGGGTCTAAAACTGAAATATAATTTTATCAGATAATATATTAACTTCATGAAATTGTCTAGATATATGTATCCTATTTTGTTCATGCCC
>JARVGQ010000781.1:19418335-19429291 GCA_031762355.1 Hypsolebias martinsi
CAGCATCCCAGTAGGAAATTAACTCTTTTTTCCCTTCATTATGGCTCCCAAATGTATGTGTTTTTTGATAATTATGTTGGGTACTGTTTTAGGATGGTAAATAGGATAGGCTAAGTACTTGGTTATACAGTACTGTACATGTGCAGTATGTTCCGACTTACGTCAAATTCGGTTTACCCCGCTGCCGTGAGAACGGATCTCCGTCGTACGTCGAGGACTACCTGTATTTAGCTACTGTTTTTCTTTTAGCTTTTAGGTAACCATTTGGCAATTGTAGCTTCAGCTAGCTTTTTGCTGTCTTTTAGCTACTTTTTAGCTGTACTTTATTTATAAAGCACTTTGTAAAGAAAAACCCACAGCAGCAACAAAGTGCTGTACATTTAAAATAATTTAAGGGAGGGGTCAGGGCAGTTTCACTGGCCGGTGCAGCTGCACTCTATTCCATATAAATTGGCAAATAGAGAAAAAAATGCAGAAAAATGCATGCATGCAGATTATCTTATACATCTGAATATTTTAACATTTAGAACTTTTCAAGGTGCCACCTTGGGATCAAGGTGGCAAGGCATGAAGGTGGTAGAGCTGCCACCACTCAGCGAGAACGACGCCAGATCAAATCCCAGTCAGGAGCCCTTCTGAGTGGAGTTTGCATGTTCTCTCCGTGCATGCGTGGGTTTTCTCTGGGTACTCCAGTTTCCTCCCACAGACCAAAAAAGCATGCATGTTTGACCCCCATGACCTGAAAAGAAGAAGCAGGTATGTACGGATGGACAGACAGAACTTTTCTTTTTTTCCCACCTGTCAACACTCGGTGTGAAAGCTGTGCACTCTTTCATACATGAGGGCCCAGGTCTTTTTCTGGGTTGTGTGTAGCTTCAGTAAAACAAATATGTTTTGCATTATTCTCATGCATTAAACATAAGTTTAAGGCTCGGTTTCAAATCTCATTGTCAGAGCATAAACAAATAATGGTGGATGATGGACTTGCAGGTAGAGCCGACGTTTTTCCAGATAAATGTTTGCTCCGCTCAGTCAAGTTAAGCTCGACACCTGCCAGGGGTTTCCAGCGATTTCAGGAGATTAAAGAATAACATTTTGACAGCAACCTTCAAATCTTGCTGTCAAAAAAAATCCCAAGAAAACAAACGACTGATGAAGTCTGTGTCACAGTCCAACTTTTTCACTCTTCCCTCTTCTGCCCTCACAGCCTGCAGCCCCTCAGGCTCAGAGCCAGACTGTCCACACCGATGATGGACATTGTTTTAAATGAAGTTGAGTCTGCACAACATGCAGTTCTTGGCATAATGTCCATCACCAGCCCAGGAGGTGGACCCAGACATGTTCACTGTAAAGCAGCAGTTCTAACCATTACACAACCATGTCACCAACATCCACAATTACCCCAGTTCACGATGGCCGCAACACCCAGCTGACCATTAGAAAGACAGGAGAGGCAACAGGTCAGTAGATTTTACATTGAGCTACAGTTTGATGCTGATACGATGATAAACTTTAGCAAACACAAAAGTGGATTTATGGTGTCGATTTTACAAATGCTGAGCTAATGTTTGTGTGTGTGTGTGGGGGGGGGGGGGGACGCTTGTAAAGATAATGGATGGATGGATATAAAAAGTTACTAAACTTTACAAAATTAAGCTTTTTAGTGCAGAGAAATAAAATCAATCAAGTTTTATAATTATGGCTAATCTGGAGAGACTGGAGAAGTTCTCAACATCTGTGGATTGTCTAAATTAAATAGATTTATTGAGCTGAGTCATAATCTAAAGTTGTAAAATTCAGTTTAATTTAAATAATTAGACATAATAATGCAGTCAGACGATTTTATTAGAGTTCGTTAGTGTTGCTGGTTGTAATTCACACTAAACTGCAGTAAATAGCTAAGATAAAACTAAAAACTCACATACATTACAACATAACATACATTTCGTACACTTTATGTGAAAAATGAATCTTCTGTTTAATAAAACTAAACCCGGCTTGACGTGAAAAGAACCAAAACCACCGCACCATTTTTCAACAGACTGAACAAGAACGATATCTTTTGGGATGCAGAACATCCCGAGAGAACAAACAATAGACACATTTTATGTGTTTATTTTTAAAATGAATTGTGAAAACACAATCTTATGTTTCACATCAGAAACTTCTTGTTTTTCTTTCAGCTGCTCCCTTCTTCAGGGGTTGACACAGTGAACTAACTCACATGAACACTTGGCAACTGATTTTATGGCAGATGCCCTTCCTGATTCAACCACAGACCACTGAGCTACCACAGCCCTCTGTGTGGAGCAGAGAGTTGGTGGAGCAGATGGTGGAGGTTAAGGGCCTTGCTCAAGGGTCCAGAGTGGGGTAAATGAGGGTGGAGGCAGGTGTGGGTGTTTCACCTTTTCCATCCACATTTTGATGTTGTCAGTTTGGGGAGTTGAACTGGTGACCTTCCGATCACAGGCCTACCTTCTCTGACCTCTGCCCCACCTCTCCCCACATCAGAAACTGTTCCTGACTGAAGCTCACGTCTGGGCTGTGATTTTTGGAGCAGATACAAATGTACAGGTAGTCCTCGACTTACAACGTAGATCCGTTCCTACGCGGCGGCGCAAACCGATTTTCGACATAAGTCGGAACGTACGTAATTACCGTACCACATACATGTACAGTACTGTATTACCAAGCACTAAGCCTATCCTAACACAGTACACTACATAATTATCAATTATTATTACATTTGAGAGTCATAATGAAGGGCAAAAAGAGTTAATGGCCTACTGGGAAGCTGGTGACGCCGTCCTCCTCGGTCCAGAGCGGCGTACAGTATACAGTATTCCTCCGCCGCTGCACTGCGCACATTACAATATCCTTCCGCCGCTGCATTATGACGTTTATGACGTAAAACCGCGTAACTTGAAATAAGGCTTTTCATAGTGAATTGGAGATGCGTCGTAACCTCGAAACGTCGTAACTCGAGACCGTCGTAACCCGAGGACTACCTGTATTTAGTTTTAATTTACATTTTACATGACAACCCAACTTGGTCAGGATTATAGTTGTAAATAAAATATGAACTTTATATTGTTTTCACTGAAAATTCATTCACCCTTATGTTAATGTAGGTTAAAACTACCTGCAACATATATGATAATCTTAAAAAAAAATAAATAAATCAGTAAATGAACTTGTGTGGATTCTTTCAGTATGGCAACTCTGAACCGGCTCAGATGTCTCTGCTCCAAACTTCTTTTCTTCTTCTTCTTCTTCAGCTCATTATAATGATTGGCCCTCGGCAGAGAACCACAGTGCGGCTGGGCTGGAGAAAATGAGCTTCTTTGAAGTTCTCTTCTTTGAATGGCAACACGAATCATTGTTATTGGGTCTTTTTTCAAACCTGAAGCCTGCTTTGAAACCACAGATCAGGCTTATTATGGGCCAGGGGCCCGTCCATACAAACCATTGGAATCAGCCATTTACTCTGTTTGGATCTTTGTACGTTTAATCTTTTTGTCTTTAGCTTCGTGTCAGTGCTTTATGCAGTTTAATCTCATACTGTATCCTCCACAGGACTGGGTGTACTCAGTATGCTGAGCTTTACCGCCAAATCAATGTGTGGTAATTTACAGATCCAGCCTGAGGTGTGCATTATAAGCAGAGCTGGGTAGAAGAATGAGAGAGCGGCTTGGAATCATTAATGCAACACTGGCTGCTTTGAGGCCAGTTTTGTGGAGCCATGTTGGTTAATGGAGAATGGATGAATGTTAAACTCACCCTGATGGGTGCTGGCGCAAAGCATCAGGCTGCTGGCCCGGACAGGACAAGCAACAGGAGCCCGTCTGTCTATCTAACGCCACATAAAAAGATGTGCTGCTCTGTCTCTGCTCTCCGTCACATCTGTGCGTGCACAAAAACAGTGATGCTAATGAAGTGAAGCCCAGACGCAGGGATGCAGACTGTGTAACAGTACAGCACGCTGCTCGCTCGTCCAATTTAGCTCTTTGTACTTAAAATCTCCAATTAACTGTATTAACAATTCATGAGATGTGCGCAGAGCCAAACACAATGAAGATCCATTTTAATTGACTTATTGAGCAGCTATCAGCAGCAGCTGTCTTCACCAGGATGAGGAGCTCTTTTTACCCTGAAGCTCACTTGTGAAAACATTATGTATCACTGTTTTCAAATTAAAAGCTTTTTGCAGCATCACAAATGTTACATAAATTGGGTTGTATTTAAGATGCTTTCAGGCTGCAGGGAGCATTTTGTAGCTTTAGTATTATGATATTTAATGAGAGAAAGCTTCATTTTTGTTGTTCCACGTTGTAGCAACTGGAGCTGATGTTCATTTTTTTGTATTTGTTCTCATTTTGCGTATCGTGTGCAGAATGTTCTGACTGTTGCTTCAGATTGAACAAATCATCTTTATGTTAGTCTTAAAGAACCAAACTGCACAAAACCTTCAGAAAACTCCTGTTGCTAGAAATCCTCAGCGTGTCCTGTTTGGTACAAAAGCCTCTTAGTATTGTAGTATATGGTCATGTTTTGAGTTCAGTTTTGTACTTTTTGTTCTTGTTATTGCAGTTCTGTTCTTTTTTTTATTTTTTTTTTTATTAATTGATTTCTTCACTTATTTAAAAGCTCGGAGTCAGTTACTATTTTTCCCACTTCCTGTTTTATTATGAAAACCTACGGTCTGTTGTTCTGCTTTGTTGTTCTCTATTTTTGAAATACAAACTGCACCAATTAGGAGCTTGTTGGAATAGACTGACAAAATGTTTGAGAAGCACAAACTAGCTCATCCAGCTCACTCCAGTTTAGCAAATAGAAATGAATGCAGAAAAGCAAGAGGTTTAAAAGTAGATCCAAACATCTGGAAACAGCTGATCTTGGCACTAATTGTTTCTAATTTACAATCTGGGCCAAACACCTGATATACCACAGCTAGCGGGTCGATTAAACATCAACAGAGACATCCTTTTTCTATTTACAGTACATGTTTATGATGGGCACAGCATCACTTTTCAATAAATAGACGCCCACGCACTCTGTAATAAAGTCTGAGGTCAGACAGTCAGTGTGTGGAATGTATCACACTGCAAGCTGCACATCATTAGCATGTAGGTCAGAGGATCTTAAATCTTCACATGCTGTCACACCAAACATAATTTTTTATTCATTAAATCGAGCGGTGAATGGTACTAAAACGTCACAAACACCTATGTGCCTCCCATTCTGCAGCACGTATGGACAAAATGATAGAAAAAGACATTGTCTTCTCTGCAGCTTGAATTAGGAGCTGGGAGGAAAACTGCTCAAAATAAACCGTATGGACTGGAGCGGTGGACGGGATCAGAGTCCATCCTGGCAATTTACACACATTTTTGATGGGCTTAAAATAACAGAAAAGGTGTTATGACATTTTACCAGCATAAAAAGTCAGCATATAAGAAGACAGAGTCCTTGTTGAGTGAACTGAAGCTGTGAATGGCATTTTATCAACTCTAACAATGATTTATTATAGTGCTGAGTCAGCATTCACACTGTTCCTGTTTATTTTCTGCCGTTTGTGTTTTTGCAGTCCCAACTACTTTTACCAAACATGTTTTCTGCCATTTTAATAATTCATTTATCAAAAATACTCTGCTCGGTTTGGAGCAGTCGGCTATCAATTCATACTTTTTGAACTGATTATCTTGATTTACAAACATGTTTCCCATATAAATACATTGAGCTCTCTTAAACTTTATAGTTGAATTATACAGTACTTCAGTTTGTTTACTCCTTACTCTTATATTTGATTTAACTCTAATTATAGCTCTTGCTCTCTTTTAGCTTTTAGTAAATTTTTGCTAAATTTAGCTTTGCAAATTGTGACTTTTGTCTAACGTTGATCTATCTTTGGTTTTTGGCTATAGTTTGGCTGGTTTTAAGCCAGTGGTGCAGTCAACATTTTTGTACTGGGTATACTGTGCTTAGGGACCAAAGTACACTGGGTGTACAATGTAACTCTCTTTTTATTTAGATTTGTATGCATATTGAACATTTCAAAATTTCTCTGTTGCTGGCATTTGAATAAATGAATAACAAACTTTGTACAACAGTTGGTTTTGTATTAAAAACATGTTATATAATTTATATAACTGCATCAAATCAAAACATATTCAAGTATTGAGTAGCAAGTACAGAAGTATTAATTATACAAAAAAACAGGTTGAACCAACTCAATGTGTCCATAAAATGTTCCTAATTTGGCACATGCCCAAAGATATGTCACATATCAATGGACACTTTTAAGTTGGTATACTGTAATTCCCAAGCTTTTCTAATACCCACGTATCATGTAGACTCCACTGGTTTCAGCCTATAGCTACAGGTTTGCTAACTTTACTTTTCAGCTACTTATTTGCTGGTTTTTAGCTTTGAGCATCTATTTTTGGGATTCGGGGTTTAAATTTAGCATATTTTAGCTAATGTGCTACTTTTTAGCCAATTTTAGCTTTTGGCTATGGTTGTGCAAACTTTAGATTTTGGACATTTTTTCATGGTTTTAGCTTTTAACTACAATATTGGCAATTTAGCTAATTTAAACTACTGTGTTGCTTTTAACCGATTTTAGCGTTTGTTGTGGTTTTGCTACTTTTTTAGCTTTTAGCTATGGTCAAGCGGAAAATAAGCTCTAATTATTTAATTTTCCCTGAAAGTAGAGGAGGTGAGCCCTAGGACGTTCAGCTTTTCTTCTTCAGCTTCAAGGCACTAGATGGTGCCAACAAGTACACACCTGTGGACCATTCACCTGATGAGCTGCATTAGATGACTTCCCTTTGACGCTGGTGCATTATCTGCCAGTCGGTAGTTGTGTTCCTATAGCCACTTTACCATCCTTGTGATTTGTAAAGACTAAACTATATTCTCCTGTGTTTGACTCCTGTGTTCCTCCTGTGTCTTGGACTTCCCTGGTTTGATCCTAAGCCTCCTTGTGACTTCTCCAGCTGTTCCTTGCCTTTCACCACTTGCCCACCAATGGATACAACCTTCCTGGAACTCTTTCCTTCATGATGACTGGAACTACTGGATCCTCATCCCTAGGATGAACATTTCCTAAGACATAAATAAATACCTTAAATCATCCTGAAAGACCTAAACCTTCAAGTAACCCTTGTCCTTGTTCTCCAGGGTTCCAGGCCCTTCCAGCCATGTTGCAGCCAATTGTTGAATTTCTCTTATTGTAAATGAACAATGTTCTTGGATTTGGAGTTGCTCTTTACGATCACGACTCTCTGCACTTAGTAAATCCTTACACCTTTGTAGACTGAAAGTTTCAGTCTCTGGCTGTGAGGGAAAGCCAACGTAAGAGGAATAGACATACCAGTTGTCTAAGATTTGGCCCTGGAGGAACATAAAATTGAGTAAAACCAAGTAATTCCACTCCAGTGTGCTTATAAACCTTAGTAAATTGATTATTGGCCAGATTTCTTTCAAGGGTGGGCGGTTAAAAAAAAAAAAAAAAAGCTTATTGCGTCACTGATTGTTCTGTTTTCAGAAAACAGGACAACTAAAAACATAAACTAAGTAAAATAACCAAAATTGTTTAAAAAAATAAACCCTCATGTGGAAGCTGACAAGGATGTGATGATGCAGAATCTGTTTTTTTTTTTTTTTATTATTTTATGTTTATTTTGTATAAACTGAAGCTCAGTCAACAACAACAAAAAAAGGTTAAATCATGTCACCTGGACCAGTTTCTTTAAGTGATAAATGTTTTGTCCCCATCCAGAGGACTTCATCAGTCTATGGCCTGCCAACCAGATCTGTCCTGCCTTCACTGTTGTGTTTCAAGTAAATCTCCCATTGGGAGTCTCAGAATCAGGCTTTTTACACATGCAAACAGAGCACACCCGTCCAAAACAACCATCATGTACAACAATCAAATGTTTTAGGCCAGATGGCCGAATTGCTACTCACAGAAACAGCCTGAGGACAACCAAGACCAAAGTGGTTCAGAAAACAGTTTGTAGATCAAACATCCAGGTAGATAGCAACAAAAAAGTTTTGTCCAGTTGACATGATTGATCCTTTTTTGTTGTTATCTACCTGGATGACTGAGCTTACAAACCTTTTTTTGTTTTTTCTGAAGCTCAGACAGTTTAGGTTTTTGGTGGGTAGAAGAAGAACTAGAACAAAGTATTTTTATTTAAATACTAAACTATTATTATAAACTATTGAGGATGACTGTGGCTGACTGGTTAGAGCAGTCATCCTCAAATGCAAGAGTTGGGGGTTCAGTTCCACCAGAAGCCACATGCCGAAGTGTCCCTTTGCAAGACACCCATGACTGCCTCCGATGTGGGTCCCATCAGTGTATGAATGTGATGAAGATTATTCTTTGTATGGATCTAGTAGAGTGCTGTATGAATGGGTCAATGAGGGCACAGATTGTAATGTATAAAGCGTTGAGTGTTTTGATAAGATAGAAAGGTGCTATATGAGTACAGTCCATTTACCGTATTTTTCAGACTATAAGGAGCACTTAAAATTAGGGGTGCAACCTGATCGTGCCCCAATTTCTTTTTTGAGAAAATCGGCCAATACTTGCATGAAAAACCGATTTTACCAATTTTTGTATGTAGTTTTAACAACAACAATTGTCTGAATTGTATTTTTTCTAGGATACTGTTCAAGGGTATGTTTTTCAACAAAATAATATTGGAAAAATGAAGGTGCTTTGGGATCTTATGACACCTGACAGTGCTGCTTTAAAACAAAATCTGCATTGGCCAAAATTGGAATCGGCAGGTCAGACTTTTTAGAAATCGGTGATTGAACGGCCAGAAAACTACAATCGGTGCACCCCTACTTAAAATCCTTTCATTTTTATCAAAAATCAACAGTGTGCCTTACAGGTACGCCTTATGTATTAACTCTAGTTTTGCTTACTGTCCTCGACTCGATTTTATATGGTTATTGTGAATGAGTTGAATAAAGTTTGACTTATCTGTTTTGTTTCGCTTAATGCACCTTAAAATCTGGTGCGCCTTATAGTCAAATACGGTACCATTGAGTAAAGTCAAGCACTAAAGTAAAGTAAAATTTACTCTGTTGGATTTGATTATGTCAAACAAAATCAACGTTTTAAAGTCAAACGCGTCTTCTGAACGAATGACTAATTGTGACAGCAGATTTGCTACATGAAGTTGCATTATTATTAAAACACGCCGTAGGTTTGGTTGAGAATTATTGTTGTATCTGAGGAAAACAGGAAATCTGGTCAGGATGAGTTTTTTTTTTTTTTTTTTTTTTTTTTGTGTGCAGTGCAGTCCCATAAGCAGGGCAGCCAGAGGCCATTCCATTTGGACAGGCTGTTGACGCTCACTGACCTTGAAAACTTCAGCAGCAGTCGTTTTCTTCTGCTTTTTGGCTGCTGTCCATGCTCTGTCCGAGCGAACAACGAGACTTAACGTGGTTTATTATTCATGCAGGTCGCAGGTATTCTGTCATAAAAGGACAGCAAAAAAAAAAACCAACACTGACAGGAGTCAGATATGCCTTACCGAAGTATTCCTCAAGATGAGAATATTGTAAGAACTGGGAAAGAACAAAAGAAATGGAGGACGATATGAGAGGAGGAATAGTGTGAGTGTTTTCATATGTGCTGGATGTAATTGTAGCCTGACTAGAGGGCCTTACAGCCACTATATAATGATATTTTTACCGGTGAAATATCCATCAAATGGTCTTAAACTCTCCAATGTGGGGAAACACACACACTTCTTTTATTGTAGAGGAAGAACTCTCTGCAGGCCCCATCCTGTGAGCTTTGATTAACCGGAGAATGCTCGCTCACAACAAAACTAGCTTCTTAAATTTACAATTTGTGTCATAGAGCTGTCTCTGCTGGGCGGAAACAGCCAAACCAAAACATGGCATCTCAGCAACAAAACTTGTGTTTCGGATTTATGTGGAAAGAATAACTTTGTAAAACAATAATAAAAATAATAATAAAGAAAGTGGAAAGTTTTATTTTTTTGAGAACTCTACAGATTTTCACCTCCACGCAGATCTGGACCTATAGTGTTGATAAAACATGAGCTGTCATTAAGGTACCATTAAATTCCCAGTATTTCTGGACTGATTGTCCAACACCTTTAATGCTATATAATTAAACTAAGATGATCTTATGATGAGAAATGACAGTTGTTATATTAAAAATTTGGTCAAATCATGGAAATGACATCATGCACGCTCTCATGCAGTTCTGTGACATGTCCTGCTCAGAGTGTGAGAATTAACTGTGTACATCAAATTTAAGCTTAATATTTGCAATAAATGAAGTTATAGCTGTTTATGTGTTGGCCAGTATAGATTGGCTGTGGTGGCCATCTTGCTTTGTGATTACTGTCTATGAATTTATTCAAATTGTTCAGTGATTCAGTGGATGTTTTGCTAACAAACAGGACTAATTCCAACAGTTAATGTTAGAGTTTGAAATAAGCATCTTGCACATTAAGTAGCTCTTTAAACATGTATTGTGAATGATTTGTAGCTTTGACAAGACCAAATTTAAGACAATAATTTTGAAAATCCACTGAATTGTGGCCATTTTGTTTTCTATGGCCAGTTGCAGTGGTGGAGAAAGTACTCAAGCACAGTACTTAAGGAAAAGTACAAATAAACAGACAGAAATGTACGCTAGCAAAGCAGAAATACCACATCAACGTTTTTACTTTAGTAAAAGTAAGTACTTACTTTTTAAAATACTTAAAGTACTGAAAGTAAAAGTACTTGCTGAATGTAGTGCATAATGCAATGTATCTACAATATCAAGTGTGCCTACCGTATGTATATTTTCTGTAATACATTAATAGTGTTGAGTCATTTTAATGATCAATGCTGCAGATAATACATGTTTTTATTGTGTTTACTCTGTGACACAGTTCACACTTGGACTTG
>JARVGQ010000781.1:19471528-19484103 GCA_031762355.1 Hypsolebias martinsi
AACTAAAACTTCTGCTTCTTCTGGCTTTATTTTTCAATACCTTTCAGATATGATTGCTAAAAGCACATCTGGGAACATCAGTTGCTTTTATTCTAGACTATAAATGTTAAAGTCTGTGGTATTTGTAAACAAACAATAAATACAGTACAATACTGAAAAATAACACAAAAATGTGAAATAGCCATTCAGATACAATGCTTTCACAGATCTATAGAAAAAAAATATATATATATACCTGTACTGTACTGTATTAGATTATCACAAGTCAAACATGGATTTCAGTCACCAGTTGTGCAATGGGATTGGAAATACTGTATTAATACACCACAAGAGGAATATATTAACATGTAATGATAAATAAAAGCCCATGCCAGCTGTTTGTGTTGTACTGGTAATATAAACCATGTCATGTTGCACTTATTTCTATAGAAAGGACAAGTACCAGCTGCACAGGAGGGCAGCTCTGAAGCTGAGGCCAGCTCATCAGTGGGCCAGCAAAAAAAAACACTGAAAGTAACCCGCAGTTTATTTCTGTTCTTTCTTTTTTACAGCTCTTGTGATGGTTTGTTGTGGGGTTAAATTAATGTGATGCTCTTTGAAATCTGTCACACATTTAATGCATCATAGGTGCCTTTTTTTATTTCTGGCAATTTTATTTTGTTTTTTACAAAGTTGGTGTAACAGCCTGTGAAGTTTGCGCTGGTGCCTGTGGTGTGGTCTTACTAGAATAAGGTTGTGCCGGTTTGTGTGCAGAGGATTTTCTCTGTTTGGTAAAGCTGTTTGCATCTTTGTTCCACCTTTAAAATCAGATTTGCATGGGGCAGGCTCTGTTTCCTGGAGAACCTTATTGACGTTTGGAAAATGCTTTTGGATTCCTGCAATAATTGCTTGTAAAAATGTGATCTGATTTTTCATCCAGCCAATAAAAACTGTTAAATGTTTGAAAGTGGAAATATTTTTACCTCTGCCAGTTCTGAGCGAGATGATCAGATTGCTCCAAAAAGAAAAGGTTAAAAAATAAAAAAATAACTGGACTTCTATTTTGAAGCTGAAGATTTTCCGCTTCCCATACGAGAGGCTTTATCAATAAAAAGAAAACAAAATATATATTTTTAATAAATAAAGGCCCCCTGATGGGAAGCAAAACATCTTCAGCTTCAGAATAAATGTCCAGTTGTTTTTGTTTTTTAACCTTTTTTTTTTTTTTGGGATTGATTGTGACCTGGATGACTTGAGAACCTTCACCAGCAAAGATCAGATTGCTATTTTGGGACCTGAAATTAATGTGCCATGGGTTATTGTTCTTATAATTTTTGAAATTAAACTAAATCTAACAAGCTTTAAATAGTTGGGAACGTTTCACTCTGAAGTGATTCCAAATTAGGAAAGTTATTTCTTGTTTTTCTTCTTAGCAACAATCCAAAACATCTTCATTTGGAATAAATAAAACCCTTTTCCCTTTATTTGATTGACAGAGTAGCTACAGCATGCAGCAGAGTAGAGTGAAACGTTACCAGCGTACTCTGCCTTTTCAAATCACCTGGAAGATATTCCATGTTTTCTCTCTTTGTCCCACAACGATAGGGTAACTTGAGTTTTTCTCCTCCCTCCAGGCCAATCACAGCATAGATTTTGACACCGGCTCAGCTCTGGTTCTGACCATTGAGAGCACACTGATCACCGCTTGCTCCTCCGAGTCCCTCGTGAGCAAAGGACACTTCAAGAACTTCTGCATCCGCTTCGCAGAGGGCTTCGAGACCACCTGGGACGACTGGAAACCTGAAATCCGGGGGGATCTCGTCATGAATGCTTGTGAGAAAAAGACATCTACATGTGTTACAAAGTTGCACGAACAAAATGCATGATTTAGACCACCATATTCAATGTTTAATTGTTGTAGATAATTATTATTATTTGTAGTTTTGGAATGAATATTTACATGTTTTGTGCACAGGCATAGTCCCTGATGGTACGTATGAAGTATGTTCCAGGACCACAGGACAACTGTCTGCAGGCAAGTTCTCCCCCCATAAAACGTTGACCTCTCCTCAGTGCTTCACAATAAGAGAGACAGTTATAATAAAAACATTTTCTCCTTCTATTTCCTTTCTGGCTTCCTGTCCCTGGACACAGAGAGCAGCAGCGCTGGCACCTGGACACTCAACGTGCTTTGGAAAATGTGTGGGATTGACGTCCACATGGACCCAAACATCGGAAAGCGCCTCAATGCCCTGGGAAACACGCTGACGTCGCTCACTGGGGAGGAGGACGTGGACGACATCACTGACCTGAATTCTGGGAACATGGGAGACCTGTCAGACGAGGACGAAACCGATAGGATGTCACCAACCATCCACATGGTCAGGAATTCCCAGGTTCATTCAGCTGCTGGAGGCGTTTGGATTAGAAAGAATGCTCAGATTTTAAAATGTTTTTCCAACGTGGTGATGTTACAGCTAGAGTTAATTAGAGTGGTTCATAATTAGAAACTCGTCTTTGATGCATTGTAGAGTTTGGAGGACAACTGTAGATAAATAAGAAGCCTGTTATAAAATTAAACTTTATTTAGAATTGAAGGCTGTTAAAGAAAAGCTCTAAACCAAAGAGGTCAGTCGCTTTAATACAGATGAAAACCACAAGGTGAGAGAATAGTTGCTTTCTTTAGCAGCTAGAATTAAGATAAGTCCAATAAAACTCTTTTACAACCAATAAACATCAGGCAGCAGCTAGTTATTTTAACTTGGCACCAAAACTTGAAACAAGGTGTTGTCAAGTTTACATAAACTGTTTAGATTTTGCTTAAAAATATTGTTTCGGAAGGGAAAACTTTGTAATTTATTTTTCCAAAAGGATTTGTGGCACATTAGTGTGGCTGAACGCTTACTTCACATCTGGTTCACTGTTCTAGTAGTCCCTTGTTTATTGCTGGTTTTACGTTCCAGACCCCCCCTCAGTAATTGAAAATCCACAAAGTAGTGACATTATATTTATTTTAGTATTTATATATACTGTATATATATACTTAAGGCTTTAGAAACCCCTCCCACACTCTTGCAGTGTTCTAAACTTTTTAACTACAACATACGTACATTATTGTGTAGCTATAGCTAGTAGCTACTGTGTACCCACCATCTCTGCAGAACAGCAGTGGCTTGGTTCCGTTCCGACTTGGTTCAATTTCAGTGGACCTACCCTGCTGGTTCTGGTCGGCTCTCTTGCTCTGGGTAGTGGCGGTGGGCTCTGGATGGAGCGCTGGACCTTCGGCGGCGTGCGTCCCACTTGGAAGTCCTCATGGGCCGGCTAGCACCTCTCAAGATTCCCTGATAGGTCTGTAGGTCTGGTTCTGCTCCAGTTCCATGCGGCTGTCTGCATCTACTGGGTGCTGAAGTCAGGTCTTTCCCTCTACTATTTCAGCAGAAGGCAACAGGGCTTCTGGGCAGAACACTGTTGGCTTCTGGGAAATGTAGTCTTTATGAGCAGGGATACAGTGTAGGCTTATTGAGGGAAAACTAATGTACAAATTGGCAATGCCTGTTTGAAGTATTTTATTTTTTGTTAACTTTTTACTGTGCAGTATCTAGTACTGTCCCAGTCACTTAAGTAACATTACAGTTTACAGTGATGTGTCCTGCACAATTTATTTTTTCTCTTGTTCAATCTTACATTGAAAAACCGCGATAGAGCGAGTCTGCAAAAGTCAAACTGTGAAGGAGCGAGGGACCGGTGTACTTATATGTTGTGATGTAAACAGTCAGGTATCTTTGTTTTTAAGTAATAAACAGACACAAATAATCCTGCTTGGCAGAAATAATACAACATGATAAGTTAAACGAGTGCATTTATCTTTCAAGTTTGGTTTGCAGTTAAATGGAGACACAGCAAGTAAGGTAACTAAAGCTGGTTACTGGTTTGTGTTGTAAGGAACTAGTTAATTTTGAATACTCTGTAGTTTTCTGGAATCCTGACAAAACAAAGAATACAGCTGCCAGTTAAATTTTACTCTGTCATTTTATTGTTTTTAATCTTTAGACTTTGTTTATATCAAAGCCTGGATTCACCAAATATTGTGCAACCTTGGCACACACAAATTAGACTTTTCCTCATCCATCTAATTCTCAACGCCCTTACAAACACCTCAAACTGGGCTATCAACTAATCTGCCCACTTGAGGTTTACACTGAAACAACAGCTCTATTACCGGTAGTTGTGTGAATAAACAAATGGAAGTTAAACAAAATGGAGCAAAAAATCAGGAGCTGCACATTTTTAGTGAATCTGGGTCCAAAAGCGTATAACAGAATGAATATATATCGTATCGTGTAGGTTTACATATGTCTTGTTAGTTTTGTTTGTTAATCTTTTGAACAATCTTTGTACAAAGTAAAACTTTCATTCTATCTTCATGTAATAGACAAACCCAGGACTGAGTTCTATCTTCTCATTTATTAGTCAAAAAGTGAATAACTGTCTTTTTAACAAGGTGGACATTTCATATTAACCTTTCATATTTCTGAAGTGCATTTAAACAAACCCACTATGGTTTACTTTACATAAAGCTTTTAAAGGCGCAGTCTGAACCGAGTCGGGCCGTTCTACCTCTGCATCCATATGTCCCTGCCGTTGTTTGCAGAATCCAGAGAGCCAGTTCAGCCCTCTGCTCACCTTACGGAGGCGCCTAGTAAACCGCATCCTGGGCCTCAGCCCCAGGCCTCAGAGTGAATGTGACCCATCGGGCTACTTAAACTGTGCATCGCCTTCCGTCCAAACGGGCAGAGCCAAAGCCCAAAGACCCCTCTCCTGGGCCTGTGTATGTAGTGTTAATGTAGTGTTTGTCCTCTGGGCTGACAGAATCACCTTTTTCAACCACCTGCAAGTTACAAATGAGGCTTTTGTATCCAGGTCTGTTTATTGTTGGGATTAAATAATTTGATTTTACAGGAAGTGTGTTGCTAAGCGCTTTTCTCTTTTAGGTTTCAGTGTTGGGTGAATAGAGAACATTTGCTACAGTGTAATGCAGTTCCCTGGGGGCGAAACAGCTTTGTTTTTCCACTTTTTGTCTTTGAGTGGGGTTGTGCCGGTGGTGGTGGGGTTGCTTGTTTTGTGACCATGTCCTTGGTGGTTGGATTGATCAACAAATTCATGAATCACAAGAATCATTGCAGTCCGACAGATTTATAGAAGTCTGAATACTTGGTGTGGGATAGATTTGTTTAATTAATAATTTGATTATAAGTCAAAGGTTTGCCATTATTTTTATTCGGTATAATGCATGCTTTGATGTATGTTACTGATTTACCAGGAGGCCATTGACCCAAGGAGGCAGATGGTGATGGGGAGCCAGGTGATTGACGCTCGTGGGAGGAAGTTCACAAAGAGGGTGGTGGACATTCGAGAGCTGAATGAACAGGCCAAAGTTATCGACGACCTCAAGTAAGATCCTTCCCTGCTTACTACATCTGTCTGATTGAATTTCCTCCCTTGAAATTATTTTAAATAACTATCAACATCCTTTTCCATCCAGAAAATTGGGAGCCAGTGAAGGTACCATCAACCAGGAGATCCAGAGGTACCAGCATCTGGAGTCGGTGGCTGTCAACGACATCAGGAGGGACGTCAGGAAGAAGCTGCGTCGCTCCAGCATGAGGGTCACTTGTTTACTTTTCCTTGAGTAGAACCATATCACAGGCGTTTTAGCGTTTGTAACATAAAATACATTTAAATAATGCCTGAATGTTTTCATTCATTCTGTTATTGTCTTTTTTTTTTATTTATTTATTGTCATGCAGGCGGCTTCTTTAAAGGATAAATGGGGTCTTGGCTACAAGCCGAGCAACAACCGCTCTAAAAGCATCTCAGCAGCAGCAGGCCGACCGGCTCTGAAAAGGATAGAGCGACAAAGGTCTGCAGCACGGGAAGATGGCGTTCCTTTATATGCTGTTGCATCATTTCAGATGTTACTCATTTAAAGGAATATTTTGAATATTTGAAAATGGGGTTTTGTAGAAAGGAAATGAACAAATCATCTCTTACCTGGCGTACATTGCTTTTGAGTTACATTGATGAGTTGTTGGCAAATCTGAATTAGGACAAGAAAACAGTGGGTTGAAACTGTTTAAAAAACCTTTACATCACCATCAGTTTCATGCACTATTATTTACCTAGAAATCTATTGCGAGCACAAATAATAGCCGCTAGCTTTAGCACTTTTGACAACCCGGAGTTTCCTTTTAATTTTCGTACTAGAAAAACTTTAATGTGAAATTGAAGATAATGTAAAGGTTTTAAAATAGCCCGTGCATAAGATGCAAAATGTTAAATAGTTAAATACCATAGCTTTTAGGGCGGCAGAGAACGGTTTTAGAAATGCTTCTGCTTCAAGTTAATAATTAGTCTGAGCGGGGATACTTTCAGAACGGATGTTTTGCCATCTTAAAGCAAATTCAGTCTCCAAAATGTCCTAGCAGTTCATGCAAACAATATTTTATAAACTTTTACACCCGCTTCGATTTCATATTACCATAGTTTTTTTTTTAGTTTTTTTTTTCTGTAGAAGAATGATATTTCTGCTGGAAGTACTCCGCCTTTTACACAACTAACGTCATAATTCCATGTAAATAACAATAAGATCTGTATCTCTAAACTGAATATAGAGACATTCATTACAGGTAAGATATTAATTGTTCATAGTATTTCCACAGAACTCCACTTATAAAGGTAAACTGGACCCTTTTCCATTTTTTTATAATGAAATTGTTTAATCTATGATGCTTTAGTGCATTTTTCCTTATTAAATATGCAGATTTCTTATAATAAATATACATAAACTGTTCACACACTGTAAAAGCTTTTCAGCAGAATAATATTAAACAGTATGGAACTGAGAACATGACTGTATGTTAAGCGTGCAGTATTATTACAGCTGTGACGTAGATATTTGTACAGAACTCATGCTGTTTTTTTATGTTTGCCTAATTTCTCTGTGACTTCAGCTCCAGGATTGGAGATGTGGATGATTTCCCAGAAGTCCGTGTGGATGCCTCCTCTCCTGGACCTCGAGTCACCTTCAACATTCAGGACACGGTAAAACATAAACATTGTTAATATTTCATGTGTTTGTTGAGCAGGGGCAGCTAAACCACACTAACATACAAATGTTGGTTTTCATTTGTGTGACTAGAGAGAAACTGGGTGACTGTTTAGGATTTTGTGTCATTTTATGTGCCTCACCACCATCTCATCCCCCATTTCTGCACATGGTTGTTACTTTTAACAGTTTTCTAAAAGGTTATGTTTGGGTTTTTATAATAACTCTTTTGTTTAATTGATACATAATTATCAGGCTTTGGACACCTCACCTGCCAGTCCAGGATGTGTATTTAAGGTATATGGTTAAAAAAAATTAACAAAAAATTCTAATCAACTCTTGCAAATTTCCTCTTAATCTTCTTATTTTTAATGGAATTGCCTTTAGGTGCTGATTGGATTTTGATTATGGAGAATCAAAACAGGACGATGAGAGAAAAGTCAAATTTATTTGAACAGTACATGCCATGGATCATTCAGAAACTCTCTAAAACTTCTTTAGATAACTTGTTTAGGATCACGTTGGATTTGATGGTGTAGTAAAAAGTCAGCATTAAATGTATTTTGGCATTGCCCCCCTCTCATCCTGTCTTGAATCTGCACATTCAATCCAGCATCTTTTCTTTAACCTGAACATTTGGACTTCTCTCTAACAGCTCTGCATGTGTTGCTTCAGAGTTACAGCCTATCAGTTAACATTCATCACACCAGGAGGTCTTTCTCTCACACTCAACACTTATAAATGTACTAGTTTTGATATAAAAGTGATTTAATCAAATTGTCTATCCATGCAGTATCTGAGTATTTGATTAAACTGGCAAAATTACGAAAGCTTTAAGTGATTTCTCATTAGACCTTTTTTATGTGTTTCCTCAAATATCAAGATTGAAAAATGAACCTTATTAAATAATATTTTGACACTTCGGCCTTTTTTCAGATTTTTTTGTAGATTCTTGTGTGTTTTTCTTTGGTTACATTTGATGGTATGCTGCAGCCTTTTCTTCCAGTGGGGGCGTCTGGTCTTCCTTCTTTTCTCAGAGTGACATTCCTCCAAACAGAAAGATCTCTCAGCTTCTTGGTGAACAGCTGCAGGCTGTGTGGGCTTTGTCGTCGGATTTTTCAAAACTCAGCCGTTTTATTTTATTTAAGTAGCCTGACTTCTCATTGTCGTCCTTGAAAGTTGGATTCTTTAGTCTGGATTTCCTGCTTCCTATATTGCCTAAATCTCCAAGAGAGTTCAGTTTGTCTTCATGTTGGACAATATTTAGACAAACCTGAAACCAGTTACCTTTTTTTGTGAGTTTGACTTCCTGTTCCTCTCTGAAGTTTCCTGAGGAGCCAGAAATGGACCTGTTGTCAGTCACCAGTGATGAACCATCCCATTCTCATCATCACCTTCACCTTCATTCCCCATCCACTGTCGAGAGCCAGCAGTCAGTGTTCAGTGCCCCCACCACTCCTGCTGTCTTCTCACCCGCAATTCCCTTGCAGCGCGATGACCTGTCCTCATCCTCCTCCGAAGATTCAGACAAAGAGGACGACTTCTTGAAGCCGTCTAGCTATCCCAGGCCTCTGTAAGTTCTGTTCTTTGTTTTAACTCAGCTCACTTACGTATTCTTGGGATAAATGTTACATTTAATGTATGTTTAATGAGCACAGTTTTCTTGACTGATTGAAAAGCTTAAAATTTGCAGATCCTGATTTATCTGTAAAGTCTATTTTCTGTTTTCTGTGTGACTTTTACATTTAAAAGCTGAATCTGAGGTGGTTGGAAAAGCATGGCTTTTTTGGAAATTTAGAGCACAGTTATGTCTTTTTCATCTCCAATATCTAAAAAAAAGTTAATCAATTTATTTAAAAGAAATATTTTATAGTCAGCACATTTTTATGTTTTCTTTAGTCATTATTTCAAAGTCTGTTTAACATGGCAGAACTACTCAGAGATACAGTGCCTATATTATGAATCGAAATGATATTTGTGGCTAATAGCAACTTATAAATCCTATATAAATATTAAAAGTTTTAAATCTGATGTTAAACACTAAATGCCTTTAAAAATAAATCGCATTCTGTATGTCACTGAGCTGTAAACAATAGGCAAATTTGAATAAAAACAAATCAATAATTTATTTTTGTTAGCTGTTACTTTTTTTTGTTGACGTTGTATTAACAGACATATAAAGTATTTAAAAGATAAACTGCATAAATTTAAATGTTTCACCAGAAAAAAATAAATCTTATTTTTATCAAACATAATTTATTAAACCTTGAGAAATAATTTATTTGTTTTTTTGGTGCGTCATTTCCTATTTAGCCTTTTTCTTCTTCATCATTTTGCTTCTCAGCCAAGCACCTCACAGGAAGACCTTGGGTTTCGCCACCGTGAGTCAGCTGTTCTCTGAGCGCTGGCCGAGCTCACCAGCCAACCGCAGCTTCAGTGGCCCAACGTCTGAAAAAAACATAGACTTTGAGCTCGATGTTCGCGTGGAGATTGATAGTGGGAAGTGCGTCCTTCATCCGACCACTCAGCAGCCTGAGCAGGAGGACATTTCCTGCAAGAGGTGCACTCAAATGCTCATTTCTGACTCTGAAAACTGTATTTTTGGAGTGACTGTGTGAAAGATGCTGTTCCCTGGTCGTAGTTTCTTATGAGATAAGATAGAACTTTATTGATCCTGCAGGAAGTTGTTGTGCCAAAGTTTCAAAACAAAGGAACATACACAAGGAATTACACAAGATATAAAAAATAACAGATAATTAAAAAAAAACTGATAAATAACAGATACAATTACATTTTTTATATACATTCTGTACATTTTTTTTTTGTTTTCAGTCATAATGCTTTTGCATACTTTGTGCTGTTTTACCAAATATCAACACATTCAGCTCAATCAGGAATAGTGTGCATTGAAGTCTTAGTTTTATAATGTTTAACTATTTAAACACAATTAAACTTTATTTAAAATAAAATCTCCCACTGAAATACACTGAGATTTCTTCAAGATCTCCAAAAAGATTGACTTTTAAACCTTTTTCAGGATGATTTCTTTATTTTTGTCTTACGCTCCTGTAATTGTTTAGCTTCAGTTTTGCTACTGTTAGCTAACAATCTGTTATTTTTAGCCTTTTAATTTTTTTTGCTACTTTAAACTTTTAGCTGCCACTGGGCTACTATTTTGCTTCTTTAGCTACAGTTTTATAAATTTTAGCTAATGTTTGCTGATTTTAGCATTCAGCTACTGATTTTTTTGTTACTTTTAGCTTTTCTCTAGCAAGTTTTATTTTTACTTTTAGCTATGTTGTGCTACTTTTGTCTTTTAGCCACCATTTTATTTGCTTTAGCTTTTAACCTGTGTTTTGCTCAATTTAGCCTCCATTTAGTTCTGTTTGGTTTTACTGGGTCAGCTCAGCTTTGGCTTCCTCAAAATATTCCAGCAACGCCATTAAGCACGCAGCCTTCGCACGCCAGTAGCTAAACTCACTTTTTCTGTTTTTTTTATTAATTATTATTATTTTATAACATATTACTTGATAAATTATTCAGTCTAACATGAATCGATTATTATTATCAATAATGATTGATTCAAATAACTGATCACAAGTCTGTGCATTTCTACACCTGTTGGTTTTTTTAGGAGCTATGATCGCAGCCTTAGGAGTCTGGACCAGGATTCTCCCCCCAAAAAGAAGAAGCTTCAGCCCACCTACACCTCAACCACTCATCTTCTTGCTGGAAAGAAGTGTCCCTCCACTTTGCAAACCAAATCCAACGACCTGGAGACCACAGTCTTCTACATTCCAGGAGTTGACGTGAAGGTCAGCATCTGTCTCAACATCCAGACTGTACACATTTCCATTCTCTTTGTGCTTTAAATGAAAGCTTCTGTGTTTTTCCTGAAGTTGCACTACAACTCTAAAACCTTGAAGACGGAGTCGCCCAACGCCTCTCGTGGATCTTCCCTCCCCCGCACCCTGTCCAAAGAGTCCAAGTTGTATGGTATGAAAGATAGCAGCCCTACAAATCCTCCCAATGCTGTCCAAAGCAAGACTAACTCTCTTCTACCTCCCTCACTCCCACCTATTCCATCAGGTACTGAGCATTTACTCATTTAGAGTTGCATGTTTTAGCACCGTCTGTGATTAGACACTACGGTGCCACTCCCCCTCGATTTGATCATCCACTTGAGGACCCTCAGAATCAAATGTGTGAAATTTCATCCCTAATTTAAAGGCATGAATAAATATGCATTTGCTCAAACATCTCCCTGCATGATAAGCCACAAAATAGAAGAAAATAAGAGTTTCATAAAAAGACAGCTCCTGTTCACATGATCTTTACCTGTAATTTTTTTTGCAGCCAAAGGTAAAGGTAGTGGAGGAGTAAAGACAGCCAAGCTGTATGCCTGGGTGGCCCTCCAGACTCTGCCAGAGGAAATGGTCATCAGTCCCTGTTTGTTGGACTTCCTGGAAAAAGCTCTGGAGACTATTCCTATCACCCCTGTGGAGAGGAGCTACATGGGTTAGTCTTTCTTTTCTTGTAGTTTGTTATAGCTGCCATGAACATGATGATCCGATTGTGAAAGGTGTGTTTGTGTAAATATTATCAGCTGTAGCCACCCAGGAGGAGGACATGGGTCAGTTTGATCCAGTAGAACCACTGGAGGAATCAGCCACCTCCTTTGTTTCCTCCTCCACATCGGCTTACTCATCATTCCCTGTGGACGTGGTCGTCTACGTCAGAGTTCAGGTACTGATAGTTGGAAAATCAGTAATTACCCTTCTGGTTCTGAGTCTTTATTTAGCTGTTAATTCCAAATCACAGGTGTCACCCTTATTTAGGTACTTGCTATTCGTTCTTTCAAACCTAAAAGTGTCAGAAAATCTCCAAAGAAACAGTCAGCTGTTCAGATTTAAGTGTCTTCATATTTTACACTTTCTTTCACTCGATGTCTCTTTGTGGTTCCCTTGGTCTTTTTCTGCAGAGCAAAAGATTTTCAAGTTTTTGCAGGTCTTTATTGTTTAAATCTGCTCTAGATACAGGGGCTCCTACCTGTCTTTAAAAAGTGTTGAAACATATTTTACCTTTTGCATTTTCTGCAAAATAAAATCAAAAGGTTTTTAAAGTTGTTCAGACATCTGTATAAAATTTTATATTAAATTTTAACATTTTCTGTTCATAATCCAAAAGGACAGTCAGTTTCAATTCAATTCAACCTTTATTTGTACAGATAAATCACATTGAGCTTCAAAGACTCTTTTACAAGTGAGATCTGTTTAGACCAGTGGTCTCCAAACTACGGCCCGCGGGCCGAATCCGGCCCGCCTCCACATTTGGTCCGGCCCCCAGAACAATACCAGACAGCATTTAGATTTTTTTTCATATATGTGTATTTGTATTTGATAATAAAGTTGGACTTTTGCAATAAAATGTTCCTTAGTTATGAACTATTTTCATTATTAACTATTAGTAACTATTTCATACACGCATATAA
>JARVGQ010000781.1:19491506-19506964 GCA_031762355.1 Hypsolebias martinsi
ATGGTGCGTTCAGGTGCCGTTCGTAAATCCGAAACGCCGTAGGTCGCGTGCGCCGGAACTCGAGGACAGCCTGTATACAGAATAAATAGTTTGCTCTTTTGTAATAATGTTGAAGTTTTTTTTTTTTCTTTCTAAATTTAAGTTCCGGTACTTTTATTGTCAACTACTAAATAAATCAAACTGAACCAAAACAGCAGAGCGAGTGCAAACATAATTCTGTTTTTCAGCCCACATCTCTGAGCACCCAAACCAGCAGCCCAGCCACAAGATCCAGATCACTATGGGTTCTACGGAAGCCCGGGTGGACTACATGGGCTCTAGCATCCTGATGGGAGTTTTCAGCAACGCAGACCTGCAGCTGCAGGATGAGTGGAAGGTCAACCTGTGCACCACCGACACCAGCCTGTCAGAAAAAAGGTGCTCAATTTAAAAACGAGGCATTTATTTCAATTTGCTGTACTTTAAATTGTTTCTCTGTTGAAGCCAGAAAAGCTGCCACCAGATAACAAACACATTTAACTGTCCAAAATGCAAAACAGATTCATTTGAGATTTATTTAAAGCTTCATTTTAAACAAACAAAAAAAAGAGACTTTTACTGTCTGGATGGAGAGGATGCTTTGATATTTGCAACAAATGCTACAATATCAGGTTTAGTGTTTTTATCATGTTTTTAAAATTTCCTACACCATTTTTCAGTTCTGTGTGCTTCACCTTCTCCTCTCTCCTCACAGTGAGATCTTTGTCCACGGGGACCTGCATTGGGACATTTTCCAGGTGATCATTTCACGCTCCACCACACCAGACCTCATCAAGATCGGCATGAAGCTGCAGGAGTTTTTCACTCAGCAGTTCGACACCAGCAAGCGGGCCCTCTCCACGTGGGGCCCTGGCCCCTACCTGCCCCCCAAAACTCCTGTCATCAATGCTGAGAAAGGAGCTGCAGAGCTTTGTAAGCACATCGTCTGCCTGGAGTGCAGGGTGACATCTTTAACGCGGAGCTTTACATAATGAGATCCACACAGCATGTTGTACAGGAAGTGAAGTGATTTGTAATTCTGATAAGCTTCATTTGTATACCGCTTTTCCAAACTGCTGTTGTTGCAGCAGCTGAATGTAATCAGACATGCTCACAAGGTGATCAGGAACAGCACAAGCAGAATAAATTTAAAGATTAAAGGTTGCATGAAAACATCAAATCCTGCTAACGGTAGCATCTTGCTCCGGTCTGAATTAAATGTTCTCTCCTCCTTCCACACAGATATGGATGCCGCCCATCACCGGCACTGGCCCGGCGTGCTAAAGGTAATCGCCGGCTGCCACATCTCCCTCTTCCAGATGCCTCTGCCTGAGGATGCCGTGCAGCTGGGCGGGTCCATGAGCCTCCATGGCAACCACATGACGCTGGCCTGCTTCCATGGGCCCAACTTCCGCTCCAAGTCATGGGCGCTGTTCCACCTGGAGGAACCCAACATCGCCTTCTGGACGGAGGCGCAGAAGATCTGGGAGGACGGTGGGGACTAAATGTTTGTCACGGAGACTTAAAAGGAAAGAAACGTGAAGTTTTGACACCGTTTCACTTTCTCCCCACCCCCAGGCTATAAAGATGACTCTACCTACATCGTGCAGACGCTGGACTTCCATCTCGGTCACAACACAATGGTGACAAAACCGTGCGGTGCCCTCGAAAGCCCAATGGCCACCATAACCAAAATCACTCGCCGACGGCACGAAAACCCACCGCACGGAGTTGCTACTGTAAAAGAATGGTTCAGCTACGTCACTGCCATGAGAAACGAAGGTAACTGGAGAGTTTGTTAATGTCTACAAAAAAAAGAGAACAAACTAAAACTAAATATGATTAAAACTAAATATGATTCACCAGCTAGAGTGGCTTCACTAGGTGTAATTAAACTGGTTGTATAAGATCGATGGTCCGTTAAAGCCATGATATAATATCTCGTGATGTTGGATGATCTTGTGAAATCTGTTAGCGCTCGAAAGATGCGTTGAAGATGACTGTGAGCTACTACCACATCAAACTTCAGCTCCATATCTGTAAAACTGATTTATTCCAAAGCCTGTTCATTTAATTTAATTTGTTTGAAATGGTTGTCCCTAAAAAAGATACAGATGAAATGTCTGTTTTTATTCATTTTACTCACTCATTTAAAAAAATAAATAAATAAACAGAATTTGATTTATCTTGAATGCAGTTTAGAGAAATTGCATTTTCTGTGAAAATGTAGCTGAAAACTGAGTGTGGAATGACATTTTGTGAAGAAGCTCAAAATGAGTTGATATAATTCAGAAGTGAAGTGGTTGCTAAGCTAAAAGTAGCAAAAGGCTAGCTAAAAGCTAAAGCAAGCAAAAGGCTTGTTAAAAGCTAAAAAATAGTTTGCTAAATGATAAATTAGAAAACATTATATTAGGGCTACAAAAACCAAAAGTCACAGCACTCATCTTCTGGATGAGCTGAACATTTTGATATATGAACAGATAAAATGGCACCAAGTCTACAGATGTAGTTAGATTACAGAAAAAAACACAGAAAATCTAAAATACTAGTGTGAATGCAGCTATTGCAGGAAACATTTAGCACAGCAGCAGAGCAGAAACATCTGAGCATGAGGTCGGACTCGTTTTATCTCCTGTTTCAGAGCTTAACCTGCTCAGGAACGTGGAAGCCAACAACCAGGAGAGCGGAGTGGCTGCCAAAAGCTCCAGTCTGCTGAGCAGCTTCCGCAGCTCCCACAACTACAACCACGAAACAGAAACCATCTTCGCTCTTCCCAGAATGCAGCTGGACTTCAAGTCCATTCATGTACAAGAACCAGATGAGCCGTCACTAACAGGTGGGTTTCTGCAGCACAGATAGACTAAACCAGTGGTTCCGAGCGCTGGTCCTTGAGGGACACCGTCCTGCATGTTTTACTTGTTTCCCTGCTTTGATGCACCTGATTTGAATGAATGGTGATTAACAAGCTTGTGCAGAACTTGAAGTAGTTAATTCACTGAATCAGGCGTGTTGGACCAGAAAACAACTGAAACATTCAGGATGGTGTTCCTCAGGGAGCATGGTTGGGAACCACTCTGATCTTTGAACTCTGCGTGTTTAGGTTGAATCATATTAGATATGTTCTCAGATTATTATTTTTTTTGTTTGTTTTTCTTTCTTTCTGGTTTTTACTTTTTTTAATACAAATTGCTGGAAGAAAAAAAAAGGAAATACAAGAGCTGATGGTTATTAGTTGTGTCCTCATAGAACAGTTTTGTTTACCACCTCTTTTTATTTGCCAGTTTACAAATGCTAATAAAGTCGGAGGGCAATGTGCACTTCTTCAAACCTTGAATTTTTATTTTTTTTATTATTTTTTTTTTGTTCCAGACTCCAGCAGCAAACCCAAAGTGGAGTGTAGCATGGTGACAGAGTTCACCGACCACATCTGCGTCACCATGGACGCCGAGCTGATAATGTTCCTTCACGATCTGGTGTCGGCCTACCTGAAGGAGAAGGAGAAAGGTTCGTTCAACTTTGATTCATTGACAAAACCAACCATCTTCACTGATTGCAGCTGCCTACAAATTCATTCATCTGTACACAAAGAGAAGCCATCAGCCGTCACCAACAGGGAGCCAAACAGAAGAAAGAAAGTGACTCATCCTCACAGTCTAATAGGAAATGTGAAAATGAGCACATCTGTCTGCCTCTGCACCTGTGAAGCTGTTTGTATGCTGTCGGGCACTTTTTGGAGACGGGGAGCGGAGTGTTATTTCCACACACAGCAGGGAGGTCAGGGAGCCCAGAGCCGGCAGTATTTTAATGGCTTTTACGTTGTCACAAAAGAACAAACGAGCTCTCGTCATGCTGGCAAAGCTCGCATTCTTCACAACAATTAAATGTGAGCCCAAGATTTTCTTCTGTTTATTATGAGAAGAAGGAAAAGAGGCGAGTCCTGAAGCTTTTCAGCTTTTCTTCTCTGTTTTGATTAATCCTGATTAATTGACGTGGGTCGGCCAGGTTTCTGAATGCGAGCAGATCTATACCTTAAAGGTGCCGACGGAGCTTTTTGTTATTCTGATGAATGTGTGCTGAGCCCCGTCGGTTGTTAAAACATGCGTCTGCCATGTTTGTAAAATAACAGCAGCATGTGGGTAGTGGAGCGTTTCCACCTGATTGCTTTTCTTCATCCCTCTCAGCCCTTTTTGCTCCGCGGATGTTTGCGGCTCGCCCGGGTCAGAAAAGCCCGACGGCTCTGCACAACGACGACGATGACTCCACAGACAAGGACAAGGATGACGGCATCAACTACACCACCGTGGACTGGAGGGAGTTCATGTGCAACACGTGGCACCTGGAGCCCACACTCAGGTCAGCAAGGCGTAACAGTTTAATTTGAACTTGGTTTGAAAACACCAGCTCAAACAGAAGTGAACTTTCAAATTTAACAAAGTCTTGACTTAAAACACTGAAATAAAACAGCTGGAACATTGTCGCACATTAGTCCAATGGTTGATTTATTTCAGTTTATAGTGTAAAACAAAGGAATTTTTTTTTTTTAAGAAACTGACGTGATTTCCTTTAAAATTCAATTAAATTCTTAGCATATTCTGATGAAACAACAGCAGAATAATTCAACTTGTTTTTATTTTAACTCTGTAACGAGACACTCGTTTCACAAGAACAAGATGAGATTTGAATATTTTTAAGAATTAAAAAAAACTGCAAAAACTCATCTGACTGGCCTCTCTCCTGAGGGTTTCTCATGGGTCTTTTCAGACTGGAGAACCTCAAACTCATTTTTACAAGGACAAGGAAGAGGACATTGGAGTGAAACTCTTTTGTCTTTTGTATTAACAAGAAGTTCAAAGTGCAGGTTCAAGCTTTTATTTCTCAGCTTCGGAGTTTACAAATCACCATGTAAACTTTGCAATAAGTCTGTTCTGTTTTAAATAAATGTGTGACAGACTCTTCCTCTCAGCACGTAGCTGCAGAGCTGCAGAAGGGCAGGGGTGGCCACTCTCGCAACACAGCTGGAGCAGCGAGACCACATGGTCTTAGTGCCTGACCTGTTTGTCCAAACTGCTGCCTCGCAAACCATTTAAAGATGTGGAGACATCTTTATCTCTAGTTATGAGGCAACATTGTTTTTATATACGCAAGACAGTTTTTAATTTGAGGAGAAAGCCTGATGTTTTAATCTATCACACCCCTTTTCTTAACGTAAAACTTTTTCAACCATCTTTCATCATATTCCACATCTACAACCATAGATCGCTGTGATTTCTGAACGTCTTTTATGTTTTGGAATCATCCTGCTGGTTATATTTTGTTTTCTATCAAATTGTTTATCTTTATTTTTTCTTTCATAGACTCAACCAAAACAACTGTAACAAATTATGCTGCTGGTACCAAAGAATCTAATTTAAAATGGGTTCTTTAGGTTGTCTGTTGTGTTGACACAACACTGGTTCATCCCTTGAGTTTAGGAACTGTTTTCCTAAGAAAAATTTAAAGAAATGAGAGATGACTTCAGTCTTTTGGGAAGTATTGTTTTCTTTAAATTTGAAGAGGAAAAGCAGCTAAAATGCAAAAGTATCTAAGCTTCTTGGCACTGTTGGTTGTTTATACCAGAGGTTCTCAAACGTTTGGGGTTCAGGGATCCCCTCATAACCTTCATGTTTTAAATTTTCTTCAGTTTGCCTCTTTAATGCAATGGAAATATCTGTGTAACATAAATACTTGAGAACTGTTCTTTAATAGTGTTAATACAATTTTCATACTTTTAAACATGGTATATTTTTCATTCAAGATACACTTATTTAACTTTTTTTAATTTCAACTTCCAAAAATTACTGTTTACAGAAAATTAACAGCATCAAAAATCACTTAAAAACTTTACCTATTCACATAATGAACATAATAAATGTATCACCACTTCTTTAAATTATTACAGTAAACTCTTTACATAAAACTGAACAGAATCATAACAGCAGTATTCATAGCAAGTAACAGAACTTCATTTGTAAACCGATGGATGTTGGAATGCAAATAGTCGGGGTGGGGTGAGGGGCTCGGGGTCCTCCCCCGTAAAATCTTGAATAAAGTTGATGTGATTTCCTTCATTTTGATGTATTTGAACAGGTTGTTAAACATCTATGTACTTGTATTTTTTTATTTTATTTATTTACTTACTTATTTATTTTTGTGGCCCCACAAGCACCGACTCGCGGATCCCTGGGAGTCCGGGGGACCTCAGTTTGAGAACCACTGGTTTATGCTCATACAAAAATAAATGCATTTCTGTATATTGGACACTAGGGGGCACCACTTGAGTATTATTCAGAATCAGAGCAAACCGGCAGAAATGTGTTAATAAAGCGTAAACTTAATTTCTGATATGAGTGGTGTGTCTGAGGTAAACTTAGATCCTGGTTTTGAACACTGACACCTAGATAACCAGTTGGTTGAATAACATTGTTTGGATTCTGACCCTTCATCAACTTTCAGGCTCATCTCCTGGACGGGGCGGAAAATAGATCCCGTCGGCGTGGATTACATCCTGCAGAAATTGGGCTTCCACCATGCCAGGACTACGATTCCCAAGTGGCTGCAGCGGGGGGTGATGGACCCGCTGGACAAGGTGCTGTCGGTCCTCATCAAGAAGCTGGGGACCGCCCTGCAGGACGAGAAGGACAAAAAGAGCCGGGACAAAGAGGAACACTAAACTCACCCCTGGAATCAAAGCTGAGTGTAGGAACACTGGATTTGTGTATTTACTGTTAACACTGCTGTGCAATGCGTTTTTAAAACGATCCACACACTAAACCCTGTGATTATCTGCGTAGTTGTTCACTGGGAGGTTTTTGCAGCTCGGACTGAAGCCTCGTGCACTGGTTTTATCTCGTCTACATTCTGAACAAAGTAGCTGAAAGTAGCATTATTTAATTGCTCTAAGACCCATTCTGCTCTGCCTGTTTTAACTGAAACCTCTAATTTAAAGCTCACCAGTTCACAAGAGATTACTTTTTTTTTTTTTCCATTGCCTTTTTAATTTTCCTGTGGAACTCATGGTGGGTATGCTTTCTGTGATTTAGAGCATAGCTTTAAAAGTTTTTCAGCACAGCTCCGTGACGATGCGCCACTCTGCCACCAGGACGATTGTAATTATTTTTTAATCATTATTTATTGGTATGAGGGAATGCAATTTATGGTGATTTGTATTTGTCTTTTTTAATCCATGCAGTAAAACATGTGTACATAGATACATTTTCTAAATGTGTTGATTTCTTAACTTAATAAAACTGTTGCCATTCAGTTTTAAATGAGAAGTCCGGGTTTTACTCTTTTCAACCACGAAGCTGGTGTTTACTGTGTCAGATTTCACTGATGTGAGATGAGTCGACAGCATGTCCTTGCAGAAAATGAATAAATTATGCACAGCTGCAACAAAGACACTCTCTGAAAATGATGTCTCTCCAAGGCCAGTGTGCTCCACTTTATCAAGCAGCTGATGCCATTTTTACTGCAGAACACCTCTTGTGTTTTGTTACGTTCAGTCCACAATTAATTTTTAATATTGCAGCTCTATTCCTGTATAATGCTGGAAGCTTGCAGATAACTGTATGAAGCAACATCTCACTTGTTTTTGCCTGATACTTTTCAGCTGGTCGTCTAAAACTAAAAAAAAAAAAAAAAATTCAAATAAAAATTCTTGAAAATTCACCCACAGACAAGAACCAATTAGGCAACCAGGGGAAATGGTTTGATTTGGACATTAGTTGGACCGCAAGCAGACAAGTGATAGGATTGCAAATTGAATTTGCAAGAAGCTGGCATGTCTTAACGTAAGTGTTGGCATCACAAGTGGAGCGGTTGTGTTATCAGGTAATTGCCAGTGTCTCCACCAGTCAGAGGACGTCTCGTAGTGTTTGGCAGAGTTGCGTTGTGAATTTGCACAAATCGGGGTTGTATCATGCTGACGTGGGGTGTACAGGTGTCGCAGAGACCCGAGGTTGGAACCGTTGGGTCGTTTGAGGGGACCCACACATCTGAAAGTTCTCGTTGCCTAAACATGCCACACTAATGGATGATTGTGTCCTGTGCGTCAAGCATTACAGAACTCCAAGACTGGGACTGAAGGTATTTTCATAAAAGTCTTCAAGCCTGGATTTGGACTCCTGGTCGTCTTGTCATTTATAAATGGACTGAGGTGGCAAAGAGAGTGGAAGTCAGCCGCAGTTGCAGTTGAACCACCAAGCGAGGTAGTAACAACGCAGTCATAGTGCTTAAAGTTAAGCCGGGTTTTCAGCTCAAGGATGTAGTGATGTCTGAACGACCACCCGGCTGCTGGATTTAAATCTTAACACTAAACAGATTCATTGCAGGAGTTTAACTGGGACATGTTACTCCTGGCAATAGTTTAGATTCTCTCCACTGGTTCCTTGTCAAGTTCAAAACAGATATCAAAAATCTTATTTCTAACCTACAAAGCTCTCAACAACCTAGCTCCATCTTATATTACATATTTTATTGTTCCATATTTTCCTAACAGAGCCCTTCTCTCTCAGACTGCAGGTTTACTTGCGGTTCCTAGAGTTTACAAAAGCAGAATGGGAGGAAGATCTATCAGTTTTCAGGCTCCTCTCTTGTGGAACCAACTTCCAGTTTCTGTCTGTGATGCTGACACATTGTCCAGTTTTAAGACTGGGATTAAGATTTTCCTTTTTGATCAATCGGGTTGGCTTGGTTTTCCTGAGCTATCCCTTAGTTATGCTGCTATATGCTTGGACTGCTGGAGGACTAATGACCATATTTCCTCACTCTGCTGCTGTCTTTACTTACTTTATCTGTTTGTATTTGTCATTATTTCTATCCTTAAGGTGTATTTTTTTCTATCCTCTTAAAGAAAGTGCACATGGACCTGCCATTCTGTGTTTGTCTCTCCTTCATGTCCTCTCAAACCCCAGCCGGTTGAAGCAGATGAACACTCGTCCTGAACCTGGTTCTGCTGGAGGTTTCTTCCTGTTAAGAGGGAGTTTTTCCTTTCCACTGTTGCCATTGTGCTTGCTCAGGATGGGAGACTGCAAATAAGTGAAGATTCAACACAGTCTGCTGGCTTCCTTAGATAGAAAACTTTACTAATTGGTGTTTTATAATGTATGTTCATGTATGAATGTTTCTGTTCACTGCCTTGATACAATTTTCTGTTGTGACTTGGTGCTACATAAATAAACTGAATTGAATTAAATGTGATTTTATTCAATTAATTTTGTCACTCGCCACTAAATAGAGAAAGGAATGCAAGAATGTTTTGGGGGAAAAAGACACAAAAATGTCTAATTCAGTCAATATTCAACTAAAATTGAGTGTGGCTGTATCTAAGAGTGATCCGAACAGATTGCCCAAGTTCTGTTGGAATTTTTGTCAGTAATTATTTTTCAGTCAACTATGACTCTGTCAGTAAAATATCTCATGAACCACTGGACGGGTTTTAATAAAGTCTCAAAAGTCATCATTGGATGTAAATTTACAATTGATTAACTTTTTGAGCCAGCCCACTTTAAGATGAAATTTACAGTCAGTTGCAAACGTTACAACTCAGTAAATATAAAGATATGGAGCTAAAATTTAGTGTAGAAGAAGCTGCAAGTCATCCACCCACAAGTTGCAATATTCCATGAGAATGCAGATGACAATAGCTTTACAGCTCAGTTATCTCCCAATACATAATCTTGGGTGATATGGACGTCTTCAGAAAATACTTGACCTTTAAATTGTTCAGTCATTCTAACTTTCATCTATCTTAGCTCCTAATTCTGACCATGGTGGATGAGAGTGGAGTTGAAAAATGTGAAGTTGGAGGGGTAAAATGAACAGATTGTGGAAAGGATAGTGCAGAAAGATTTTTTTACAGCAGTTGCATGAAAGTCTGTGTCTCTATCATGACACCTGAGACCTCATTAAAAAAAGAATTATGTTCAAGACAAAATATATTACAGTCAACATGACATGGCAAACAAAAACATTATCAAAGTTCATGCACATGTTCTGCATTAAAAAAACATACCATTTGAATAGGCCACTAACGAAAGACTGCGTGCATATGAGAAACATTACGTGTTTGCATCAGCAGAATCCACCCCTGCACAAATGCACATGATTTGTTTCAACGCAGTCGACTTAAATTACTAGACAACAACTAGACATCCAAGGAACTTTCTCTCTTGACTGAAAACACAAATAAATCCTGACTGTAGTTCAGGACTCAGTGGGTGATGCAAGGGTCAGAGAAGCAACCTATGATGTTCCATTTATTCCCCCTGCAGCACACAGCTCAGTGGCTGGGGAGACTCTTAATTAGGTTTACCTTTCGTAAATGGGCCCCTGTCATCCAACTGCCTGAAGGACTAAGCTACTGCAGAAAAAAAACAAAAAAACAGCTGGACTTTGAGATAAACATCACCGGTAGTGTTACAACTTCTCAGTCACTATATCACTGTCCTCCTCTGTTTCAGGGATTCAGATTCTTGTAAATGGAGACATGATATTTTAGAAGATGTGTTATTCACAGGGTCCTGCGGTAGCTTGGTGGTCAGTGCAGCAGTCTTGTAAATCCTGAGGTTGCAGGTTCAAGTGCAGTTTGCGTCAGGAAGAGCAACCAGCATAAAACAATTGCCAAATCTTTCATGCGAGTTTGCTCCTGTGGCGACCCCTGGATAAGGAAGCAGCCAAAGGAAATGTACTATTTGTAAGGCCCTCACATCAACTTAAATGAACTGAGAATTTTGTCATTCTATGCTGGAACATGGTAGCTTGAATAAAATTTTAAAAATCTAAAGTATTTCAAAGCAAACCAAGTTTGACAAAAAACAATTAGTTTTAAACAGTTCTGCAGCTTCTGCAGCCTGCAAGGTTCATTACCAAGTTAATGTACTAAATCACATCAGATGAGTTTGGATTTAATTGTTTAGGACACTAATATGCATGTGCCCTAAAAACAGATATACTGCATAGGTACCGGTACTCATGGTGGTCAGTGCAGCAGTCAAGTTGTAATCCTGAGGTTGCATATGCAACTTCACCACTTGCTCTTGTCTGACACTTTTTCCATCCTCTCTCTCTCCCTCTGCTTTGCTTTTGCTCTGTCCTGTATGTTGCTTTGCTGTGGTAGATTTTTTTTTTTTTTTTTTTGCCTCAAACTGTGCCCTGTCAAGGACATGGTGTGAAAGATTTTTTTTGCTTGTTTGTTTTTTTAATACCTCTCTCCTTATGTTTTCTTCCTCTTTTCTTATCTAAGCCACAGGGGCAGCACATCTTAGAAGCTGCAGCCCCCTGTACACGTCTGTCCATCTTTAGGACGGCTGGACAGAAATTTGTTGCAAGGATAATAATAAAAGCATTCTGTAAAAAAATAATTATTGTGTTCAACTTTGCAAGCTGTGGTTTAAAAGAGATCTTATCTGACTGAAGTTTGAAGAGATTTTCTTATTTCAACTGATGTTCATTTTATTTGTTTTTAAGTCTGAGTAGCATATTTAGTTGCAGTTAAAGCTGAATGACAGCTAAAAGTGAGCTTGTTGTGAGTTTTGTCTTATTTATTGCCCTTTGCTAAGAAAGGAGAAATAAATTAACACAGATTTGAACATTTGTCTTTGTAAATTTGATTTTAACAAACAAAAAGGCACACGTAGAAATAATATTAATCTAACTTAATTTAGCTGCCTTTACTTCAGGCTCTGAATATAGCACCTTTGCATCCTCTTTTGTCACGGTGGCACTTTTATGAATAGATTCTATAATATCATTGTTGTTTTTACATTACATTTCTTTGTTTCTATTTATTGAAAATTTATGATGGAACTTTGAAAAAAATAATAACTTTGACAACCTCTGTGAGAATATTTTCCAAGCTGCTGTTCTGGGAATCATTTCCAAAAATATTGTTGGCAGGAAAACTCAAGAAGGCAGATGGTTTTTGGTTTACTCTAGATTTCTCCTGCTATTATGTAAAATCTCTAATAATCTCTAATAATTTGTGGATGTTGTGATCATTTTGCTAACATTAACGACTACATTTTTGGACAGGTCAATATTAAGTTTTGGTGCAGAGACATTCATTTGTGCAGAGTGCAAAGGATCAACTCATAAGCATATATGAACATTAATTTTAAGCTCTGCCTATGCTGCAGGACTGTGAAACATGAAATGAGATTGTGTTGTAAATATTCTGCTGTAAAAGGAACTATTATACAGTACATGCACATTTAGTTTAGTTTAGTTTGGTTTAGTTTAGTTAAATAACACATGTTGTGGTATTTGTACAGATTAAAACTGTAAAAAGAAAAAGGGTTAACGTTTGAAAGCAAATGTGTCCTTGACAAAAAAAAAAAAAATCTTCAGCTGTCAGAATCCGAACAAATCTTGTTTTTATCTATTTATTTATTTTTTGAGAGTTAAATTACGGGGACAAAACTGTCACAAGACACAAGCTGTGTCATTGTGGGTGCCTGTGCATTTGATAGTAGGTGTTATGGGTTGTTATTTTTGCCAAAGTGTCATTGCAGATACAAAATGATGAAGGCGGCAGAGGAAAACATACAAACAACAACAGGATGTCACAATAGATATTGCTTATTGGCGCAGATTAAAGTAAATTGCGCTCAAATTGTGGGAAGCGTTTGCAGGGAACTCGGCCTGCCATAAGTTGGATCGATGGCTCTGCTGAATTTGTTACGCATGCAGGTCTTTGTCACACAACCTATTAATAGTTCCGCTCACCATTTTTCGACCCTCTGCCCACCCCAAGACCTCCCCCTGCGAATAATGACTGCAGCTGTGTCAATGTGCGCGCTTGTGGTGACATTTATTTTGGTGGCTTTTTACAGTCAGTGGGCTTGTGTGTGTCCGTCTGATTACAGCGTAGAGATAGGCCATTACCCATGTATTATGAGGAGAGGGGCTTAATGGAAAACAGAGGATGCAGGAGCAGGATGGCTGCCCTCTTCTCCCAGACATATCAATATAACCATCTAGGAGTTTGACCACTTCATTCACAAAACCAATACCCCCGTGGGATGAGACGGGTCCACACAGGTGCTGGTCAATCAAGGAAACAGACAAGACACAACACATCCACTTTAACGCTGTTGATTCTTTTCCAACGTTGTTTTTTTGTGTATTTCTTATCCTGCAAAATAAAAACAAGAGGTCTTGACACGTCACCTTGACTGAGGTCACTCTTGTGAGTCCTGTTTACACAACAAAATGTGAGGTTTTATTATTATTATTTACTGTTTGTTAAAAAATTATGTTGGATGAATAAAGTTTCAAATCAGTCTTCAAGAAAAAAATCAAAGTCACTACAAAATATCCACGGGATGGATGGGGTTCTGTTGAAACGTTGTGAACAGTTATTATCTTACCTGTTGCAGGTAGCTCCTATAGAATAACCTCTGTTTGAAGAGACTGAGCAGTTAGCAGATGGCTGTTGTCTTAAAGAAAAACTTTCAACCTCAAGAAGTTCATGCAAATACTGTTTTCTATTTAACCATTTTCTATGGTTATTTTGGGAAATTTATTACAACGTTCCTGCACAAGGAGCATCACTAGCTGCTGCTGCTGTTATCGCTCTGACAATTAACCAAAGCATAATAATCCTTACCGTCTGTCAAGTTGAGTGATTCTGTGAGGAATACTTTGAAATAAAGTAAACATGACAAGTCTAAATAATTATTACTATTTTCATGACTTTGGTTTATTATAGCTGTTAAAGGTGCTTAAAGACGTTTGATGTAATCCGAATGCTCCAAATCTGACAGCACTTTTCAAATTATTTTTAAATGAGAGTGTCCGCTCTTGATTTAGATTTTGCTGCAGCTGCAGTTCTTCACAAACTTGCAGAAGTTTAAATTTAAGTTCTGGAGAAGCTTTTTTTTTTTTTTTTTTACTTTCATATACCACTGACTGCAATTGTGCAACATGTGGCTCTATTCATTAAAGACATTTGGACAACAAATGCTTATTTGCACAAATTAAAAGCCCATGATCATGTTCACAATGAGTCACCTTTATGCTGCCAACATTTAAAGAGTTGTTTCAGAGAATAAACACAAAAATAGAAGCTTTTAGAAAATAAATCTTATAGTTTTTTTTTTTTTTGTTTGTTTCTGAGAAGTAAAGAGAAATCAGGAAATCAATTCAGTGAGAGAATCAACAGAAAGACAGCGTGTCTCTTTTTTGGAATATAAATAAATTGATCTGTAAATCAAGAAGGCAATAAATTAGAAAGCTATCATGATGGCTTTTAGAATGTCCTCCAACCTTCAATACTGTCTTCACCAAGAAATATATGAAAATATTGATGAATCAGTTTAGTTTTATCAATATCCACCCTGCAATGTGTTTTATTTTTCTAAAACTGGCCTGATAAGAATTTTTTTCTGTCACTCAAGCTGCTTTTTGGATATTTATTTGTGTTTACAGCCACATTTTTGAATAAAAAGCATTTGTACAATAAGTTGGGAGGGGGGGGGGGGAAAGACATGTAGATGAACAAGCACATATGTAGAGCTGTGTGTGTATGTATATTCCCTCAACAAAGACTCTAATAGGTCACAAAACAATCAGTCTTTCTCAAATTTAATTTTCTATAATCTTTATCTGAATAAAATAATATACGGTAGTCTAAATGGAAAAACTGCTTTACAGATGTTTCTTAGAATCCTGCTCCTTCTCAAATGCTACACTATCACATTTGATTCCTTCTGTTGGTACAGACTCTTCTGGTAAATGTCACAGTGTGACAAGCACAGAGCCTGGTCACAACAATCCTATACCCCGAGGGTCCTCAGCGCTGTCACTTCCTCTCAAGTGTGCAGACTTTGCAGTGGTTGATAGCAAACAGAAAGAAGACCGGATTGTAGGGTTTATGTCTGTTCCCACACCAGGCCATTTCCACTAAAAGTACATCTAATGTGCACCATATTATGGTGGAACACTTGAACAGACCGGACCTGAACAATATGTTCAGTATCACTGGTGTGCTTTTATGTTTTAAGCTTGTGGCTGAGTATTTTGTAGATGCAAACCACTTTTCTGAACAATTATGATTTAAAAAAAACAGTGGATTTTCTAATTTGAGACACAGTTTATAATGAGGAGTGAAAAAAGCAAATGTTAATTTCCAAAAATTACTCAAATCTGCTTTCCACCTCAAAGTGTTTTTATCACTGGTAGTAGAAAATCTTTATTCAAATGGTTCCTAAATCCAATCAAAACAGCCATTTTCTCCAGAACAGGTCAGACTTCACCTCCTGTGCTTTCCTTATACAAGTTGTAGTAAAGACAATTTTTCAAACATTGGTTTGCAACAAAAACATTTAATTACGCAGATGCAGGGCCGGCCCAAGGCATAAGCAAACTAAGTGTGGCTGCTTAGGGCCCCGGGGCCACGAGGG
>JARVGQ010000781.1:19532947-19543583 GCA_031762355.1 Hypsolebias martinsi
GAACATAAGCTTATTGAAAGTTAGCTTCTTAAGCCACATATAATTTTTCTCTGAGTTCCAGCAATTAGCATTTAGGAGGATTTATTATTTACATATCTACTTCCATTAATGTAAAGTTGCATGAAAAATATTTGTGTATATATCAGTGCTTCTCAAGTATTTTTTGTTACATAGCACCCCGCCCCCCACCCCAAGGAGGAAGTAAACATTTGGCACCCCCAACTCTCAGCCATGACTGTAAATAGTATAACTTGTCTATAAAATTGTTATAAGTACACCTCTGCATAACATTGTGCCCTCATTAAAATTAAAGAAAAAAGTATATAGATCAACTTACAACAAAGAATAACTTTATTAACATTATTTTATAGTCTATAACAGAAACAACTTAAAGTGCATCAGTTAGCCTGGAAACAAAAAAATCCTTATTTAAAGTGCAAACATTTTTTGACCATTTGATACTGAAAAATAAAATGAAATATAATCAATAAATAATAATAAATCCAAATTGATCAGCAACATTTTAACTGTTATATAAAGCACTTTAACCTACAAAACAAAAATGAATAAAACAATTTGAGCTGATTTTTATTTTTTAATCAAAATGAGGAAGTTAGGATCAATGAGCAAACTCATCGATAAAACTAAAACATTTTGTCAATGCGAAAGAGGACCGAGCAGGCGGGTAACCCTCTCGCTTTGAGTTTACTCTTTGTCGCCTGCGTGCTGTGGGTGACAAGCGTAGCGTCATAAAAACAGCAGCTTCACTGAGGAGGTGAATATATTTTGTTAGCAAAGAATAGAGTCCTAACATGTATTAAACATTACTTCTGTATTTACAAAAAAATAAATGAATAAATAAAAATTGTGCTTTGTCAAACTCACTTGTCAACACGAAAGAGGAAAGAGGGGGCAGGTGTTGCTCTCGATTTGGGTTTACTCTTTGTTGCATGCCTGCTGTGAGTGACGTCCAGAGCATCATAAAAACAGCAGCGGAGGACTGAGGAGATGTTGGAGTTATTTATTTATTGTCTCCACAGCAGAGGGGAGCGACACGGTTCATGCATGACTCCCAAAACTACAAGGCAGCCATTTTTTTTATAACTTCTAATTAGTAAGCCTGAGAGATACGAGCAAACAGTCGCCAGAGCGCACGTGACAAAATAAGAATGGTGAGGGGGGAAAAAACTACTCCCTGTGGCAAAAAAAGCATGTTCCCTGGGTCACATGCACGAGCTGGGGGGGCACATTGGTATGTGGCTTCCTATCTTTGAATGGTGTTCCCATTGAGTTTGTCAATCCTTACAATACAGTGGTCAGAATGACCGTAGAAGCTGGAGCCGCCCTTGGCTGGGTTCTGGTCCAGTTCTGTCAGCTCCCCTGCAGTCGACAGCAAGACGCCCATGGTCCTTCAGTGAGCAAGGATCAGGCTGACCACTGAGGCTGGGACCATCCTCGGTTCGGCTTTGGTCCAGCTCCAATTAACTCCCCCCACAGCCGAAAGCAAGACACCCCCAAAGAGAGCCAATCCGACAGAAAGCCAACATCAAACCACACAGCAGTCCCAGTCAGAACTGAACAGTCCTAAGAGGACTGGGTGACAAGTCCAGTTGGAATACGGAGAAAAACACCAGACCTTCGGACAATGTCTCCTCTGCTAAAGAGGCAACCTGGCCGGCAAGATGGTCCTGGTCCCAAAATTCCTGAATGTTCCGTTCGCTCTCTGAGTCCATTGAGCAACAATGTCTGTTAGAAGAGGGACCAAACTTTTAGTCCGGTTCGAAATAGGGTAAGTTTGATGTTACAGGACTGCAGAGAAGCCTGGGAGATGTCGTCATGCTCATAATGCATGCATACATCTGCCTTATAGTTTATCTGTTTTGCTATTTTGGCATCTTTGTTTTTGAACTTGTTAAAAAAAAAAAAATCTGTATTTCTCTCTTATGATTGTCTATTGTTGTTTGTCCAAGGAAAATCTACTGTTGCTGTTGTCATCATTCTTAGTTTGTAGCCAGGTCTCGCTTGTAAATGAGTCCTCGAGGCTCAATGAGATTAACCTGCCTAAATTAAGGTTGAATGAATGAAAAATGTTAGACTCTCAGTGGGATCAAATAAAATGTTGATTATGACCTAATGTACGCAAACCATGGCAACACAATTTTTAATAAAAAAAAAAAAAAAAAAAACCTTTGTAAAGTAACACATATTTGTTTTTTTGAAGGAAATGGTTCATTTGGTTTGTGTTTTTGCCCACTTTTGTAAACTAATCCTATGCAAGGAAGCCTTGAATGGTATCTCTGTTTTGGAGTTTGAGATTGTTCATTATTTCTCAACGTACAGAAAATGAGCTTGATTATGTTTCAAGAAGTTACTGGTTCTTGTTTAACCCAGATTCATTATTCTGTATTGCTTGGAGATGGTCTAGAACAGCAATGTTTAATGAAGATTCTAACATTATCTTGTTCAGTTTCCAGCAGGGCATTTTTATTTATTTATTTTTGTAAAGTATCCATTTTGTTGTTTCTAAAAAAAAAAAAAAAACTATACATATAGTTGTTATAAAACTAGCTATTTCAGGTCAAAATAAAAAAAGTTATTTAGAAAATGGGCATTAACAACAAGATGAAGGAAATTACTTGTATTAAATGAGTATAAACACAATTTCCAATCACATCCTTCCAGCATTCAGTCTTAAAATGTTCATGAAGTTCAATGTTCATAAAGAACAACACATACTACTACTGCTACTACTACTGCTACTATACTACTACTACTAGTGGTAGTGGTAATAGTGGTAGTGGTAGTAGTATTGACTGCTAGTACTGACTACTAATACTGGTACTTGTAGTACAGTACTGGTACTACCACTAGCACCAACACTAGCACTACCACTAGCACCACTACTACCACCACATTTATAAAGCCCTTTAAAATGACCATTCATTCAAAAGATCTGTTTTCTTTAACAAAGACTTCTGAACTCTGCTTTTCAGTCCTTGTCAACACTGCATCAAAACCCTACATGTTTCAATTGAGTTAGTTTTGCTCTCATTTTATGACTGACCCTAGCAGCAGTAATTTGAAACAAACCAGGTGCTTGCAATCTACATTAAAGTTTAGCTTTAAAAACTACTTGTACTCTGCTCTTGCTTTTCACTCGGTTCCAATTAAATAAATATTTTATCCACTTCTATTATATATGCCTTTTTGAATATGGGTTCAATTTGCAAACATTTTGAAAAACTTTTTTTTTTTCTATACTGTAAGCCTTGTCAACTTTATCTAGGACTGTTTAATTGATATGATATTTTTATTCTAGCTTTTTTATAAACATAACTAATACCATTCAGTACCCCATTGTTGCAAAAGCAAACTAATATACAGTCTGACGTGCATTGTTTTCAAAGTTTTTCAGTTAATCTTAAACAATGATGAAGTATAACTTTCATGTGTCATAAACCTCTCTAAAGCTGTAATTTCGTTCCTTATTGCTCTGATGGAAGAATTCCTGTCTGCTCTATTTTTAACAATTCTACTTTGTTGTTACGACTAAAGCTCAGGGATCAGAGTCTGAGATGACACATGAAATGACACTAAATGGTATCCTGTGGTGTTAAATGGCTCAGGTTTTGATAGACTGAGATTGCTTGAAGTGTCAGTCATGTCTGCACAGCATCTTATCTCCTCACCCGTCCTGCTGCCATGAACCATACTTTAAAAAATGTGACACTTACATGAAGTTTTCTGGAAGAAGGGGTGGACAATATGAACCTCGGGTCAAAATGGAAAATTGTACCTTTCATTTTAAGATGTGGTGTTTAATACTTAAGAAAATACTGAATATTTCTAAGTGCATTCTGGTTTTAATTTAATGTAACTTATGCATAGATTGCTAGTAAAATGTATAAACTTAATCTGTCAATTCAAAGATGGGAAAAGTGAAACAATGGTCACAAACTACAAAATCAAGACTTCTTGTCAACAAGTTTTTCATTTGAAGATAATAAGATTGACAGCTTCTCTTTGACTGTAATTAATCTTAAACATTTTTACTGACTTGGGTTAAAAACTAAAAATGTGGCCATTCAAATGTCCTACTTGTCTGTAGTCAAGTTAGAAGTGATGGTAGAGATTAATTGATATTAATACCAGTATGCGGGCAATCTGCCCAATACTCCATGTGTATACAGAAGGCAATTCTGTGATCAGGAGGTTGCAGGTTCAAATCCCCAGACCCTTACAACAAAATTTGGGTGGCAAAGGTGAAGCACCCTTCTTTGCCCTAGTGTGAGCCCTTTGGCAAGGCTCTTAACTCAGTGGTTGCATCAGGAAGGGCATTCAGCTTAAAAATGCCAAATCTTCCTGCAGCTTTGTTTACCCCTGAGGGGTGATAGGAGCAATATCAGCTGTATGGAAGTATTTCAAAGTGAACCATTGTGATAAATGTTCAAGCAAACTGCAAATTATACTCGTCAAAGGCCTTAAGGGGACGTTCAAAATCTACAGGTGCATCTAGAAAATTCAACTTTTTTTTGTCAATCATTCCAGAAAGTGGAAATATTCAAAGCCTTTATTTCTTGTAATTTTGATTATTGTGGCTTGCAAACAAGAAAAAACAAAATTAAGTGCATCAAAAAATTAGAACATTACACATCCAACTTTTGGTACCGTTGGCCGTGTGAGCAGGAGCCGAGTCCTGTTGGAAAATGAAATGAGCATCTCCATAAAGTTTGTCAGCAGAAGGAAGCATGAAGTTAACTAAAATGTCCTGGTAGATGCTTCAGAAAACACAGTGGACCAACACCAGCAGAGGACATGGACCCAAACCATTACGGACTGGAAACTTCACACAGGACTTCAAGCATTGTAGATTCTGAACCTCTCACTCTTCCTCCAGATTCTGGGACCTCGTTTTCCAAATGACATGCAAATTTACTTTCATTTGGACATTGGTTTACTGAGGAACAGTGCAGTTCTTTTTTTCCTCAGCAGGTAAGATGCTTCTTATGCCTCTGGTTCAGAAGTGGCTGGACTTGAGGGATGAGGCCTTTGTTGCTCATGTCTAGGAGTTATTCAGATGATCAGGGTGTGACACCAGGAGTTTGAACCTCTTAAAAAAATTCTAATTTTCAGAGACACTGAATTTTGTTATTGTAAGCCACCATCATCAAAATGACAAGAAATAAAGGCTTTCAATATTTTACTCAGTGTAATGATTTTATCAATTTCTGAAGTGAATGACAGAAAAAATGAATTTTTTTTCACAATATTCTATTTTTTTAATGCACCTTTAAAAATGTTCAGTGGTTTGCAACATAAAAAAAGATGCTCAGAGTTCAAAAGTTTGCCAACTTGTTGCACAAAGCTGTAACAGATCCACTGGAGTGACAAGGATGTCATGTTACAGTCTGGTCTTGAGCAGCAAACCTGCAGAGCTGAGCACAAGCGTCTCAACATGCTCCACTCACCAGTGGCCACTTTCTGAAAAGACATCGTTCATGGTCTGTTTTGAGGAGTCAACACTAAATGTAATCTCCTCCTGATTCTCACACGTTTAATGAAAATGTAAGAAGTGGCGAAACATTTAAATTACCATATAGTCTGTGAATAACAGTAAGGGCACGAGAAAGAGACAAATCTCAAAATGGGCAGCTTTAGATCTGAAACGGGTTTTTGTCTGCTCTGTAAGAACACGAAATCAACAAAGACACTTAAGCACTCATCTGATGTAATCTCTGCTGGTGGATCCCCCCCCACCCCCCATCCAGTGTGGCCAATCAACCTAATAATCCAGTTGTCATATTAAATTGCACTTCAGTTTTTTTTTTTTTTTTCTGTCTTAGTGCCTTCTGATGACACAAACACCCACATCAGACTCGACCTTGTCTCGTCTTTGACGTCAGACGTCTCCACAGCGGGCGTGCTAATAGTTTGGTTTGTTCTTTAATGCAATCAGCGCTTCCTGCTGCTATCATCAGTCTACTTTAAACTTCATTAAAAACTGAACCCGTTTAAACGGTTTCATTGGAACGTCTTCAGACTGCTTGTTTGCCTTTTAACATGAGAACAGGCAGTTGTAAATATTTTGGAGGTTTGTATATTTAATAAAGTGGAGATGTTCCCAAATATTCATAAAAAGTGAACTGTAGAAAAAAAAAAAAAAAAAAAAACCTTAAGATATACATGTATTTGACTGGTGTGGGTTGGGGGGTGGGTGAGAACATGCCCCCTCGTCCTAATAAATGTTCATCCACTGGCACTATACTACTCGCATCCAAAGTGAATCATGGGATAGAGCTGGAACAAGAAAGTCTAGAATGTGTATTTTTGTGAAGACCAATCACTCTCATTTCTTTTCTTCAGGATCAGTTTGAATTATAGATGAAATGAGTTGCATAGTGATGACGCATTTGTTTTTTCACCTATCCACTTCAGTTCATTAGGAGGACTGAGGCATTCTCAGGCCACTAGTGAGATACCTTCACCAAGTTCTGGCTCTTCTTCTGAGTCCCATCCTAAGGGGACAGGTCAGAAACTCTTTCATTGGAAAGCGTCCTGAAGGCAAATGCCCAAACTGCCTCATCTAGCTCATTTTGATAAGATAAAGCAGGGACTATACTGATTCCATTTTGAATGGCCAAGTTCCTCATCCTATTTGTAAGGGTGGGTCTTTTATAGAGATCTACGTTTGTATTTCGTGCTGTTTGGAGTCTGAGCTGATCTCTGCTCCCTGTCTGGAAGTGGTGGAGCAGAGTTAGGTGTGGGGAGTTGGGTAGGTGGGGCGCTTGGTTCTGTTGATAGGACGGGGCTCCCTCATTGGATAAAGGTCAGGGAAACTGTTCCAGAGAGGCTGTGTCTTTCCCACTAGAGCAACAGAAATTTGTCATGTGACTATCATGTGCAGGCATGTTGATTGGTTCCAAAAGAAAACCAAAATTGGCAGTCAAAGTTGGCGACACCAGACACTTGAGTAGTTGGTGAAATTGCTGCCTACTCCAGTGCCTACTTCCACCTGTTTTTGAGAATGTAGCTGAATAGATTGTTTGGAATTTAGATAGAAAAGCTTTGCCTGTCAGTTCAGCTCCTCTTCCCCCATGACAGACTGGCACACGTCTTCATCACTGCAAGGTCATAGTTCACCTATCAAATTTGATTTTCTGTCTTTACTTGTGAACAAAACTCTGGAGATACATGAACTCCTTACCTTGGGGCTTTAGATCACTTTAACCAAGAGTCAGTAATCCACCTTTTTGTGGTTGACGACCTCAAGATGTGGAGGTAAGGAGTGATGCAGGCTGCTTCACACTTTTCTGTAAACCACTCCAGTGTCTGCTGGAGGCCTCGGTTGATGAGGCCAACAGGATCACGTCTGCAAAAAGCAGTGATCCAATCCAAAGCTCAGCGCACCCCTCCCTAACCTAGGACCTTCTTTCTCATTTGCTTTGCCTAGATATTCTGTCCAGGAGTCATAAATGAAACTGAGAAAACTTGACTGACCAGAAACACTTATTACCATCAAAGCAAACCCAACACTCACTCCTACTTTACAGTGACTGACTTCAGTAGAGTGAAATTTTACCGAGGGTCATAAAAACACCACAAGGGACAAGGTCTTAAACCTTTTCCTTGTCATGAAAATACATTAAAAGGTTGGTCAAATTCTCATTTGTCCTCAAATAGTCTGGTGAGGGTAAGACTAGAGCATATTTGCAGTGCAGTTGTTAGTGAAGTGCTCCAAAACAAGAAGGATGCAGGCTCACTTTCGACCTAGGGCCTTTATGCATGTTCGGAATGTGCATGCATGAGTTTTCTTTGAGTACCCGTACTCGTTTCATATGAGAGTCCAGAAACATGCACTTTAGATTAATCGATCACTAGGTGTGAGTGAGAGCCTGAATGGTTGATTGTTGCTTTGATGGACTTGAGAGCTGTTTAGAGTGTAACCAGTCTCACTCGATGACTATTGAAGATGGGTTCCAATTCCCCCACCACCCAGAAAAGTGGGTAAAGGTTCCTAGTGACTCTAGAAATCAGGGAAAACTTGGGAAATGACATATTTTCCAGACAAGGAAAACTCAGAATTTGAAAACTGATCTGCTGATTTAAAGATGATCTTTGAGAATTTGAGGTATTTCCTGCAGGATCAATATAGTTCTCATCTTGTACATGTATTAATGCCAGTATCATAAGGTCCATGTTCTGCCTCTACAGTGATGTTGTACAATATAATGAATTATTAGAAATTATTGCCTTATGGGGTGGCACGGTGGTGCAGTTTGTAGAGCTGCCGCTTCTGAGAGAAGGTTGCTGGATTGAATACCGACCTGGGCCTTTCTGGATGGAGTTTACGTGTTCTCTTGGTGCATGTGTGGGTTTTCTCCGGCTATTCCAGTTTCCTCCCACAGACCAAAAACATGCGTGTTGGGCTGATTGGTAACTAAATTGTCCCTAGGTGTGAGTGAGAGTGTGAATGGTTGCCTATGTGTCCCTGTGATGGGCTTGCGACCTGTCCAGGGTGTACCCTGCTTCTCGCACTGCTGACTGCTGTATGTGGGCACCAGTGATCCATAAAGGATGAAGCCGGTAAAGATAATGGATGGATGATTGGATGATTGCCTTATACATGCACTGTAGGCTACAGTATACTCTGTCATCTCTGCATGTGATTCTGCCCACCACCTAAGCAGTTAAGTTCTGACCATTTTGTTCGACTGAAACAACTCCTGACATGTCAGGAATTACATTATCAGGGATTTTTATTTTTTTTATTTTTATTCTGCACAAAATGCTGGGAACCCTGTGCTGGGGGGAAAACGAACAGAAAAAACAAACAAAACAAACAAAAAAAAAACACTTATCCTGAATCTGAGGTTTGACTATCCGTCAGATTCTCCTCCAGAACCCAAGCAGGACTCAAGTGTCCTGTACTTGCAGACCACCTGCTGCTTATGTTTGATCAAAAAGTTTAGTTTATTTTCATCATGCAGAAATGAGAAAAATTGATTTTTTTTAAAAGCAATCTTTTGAATTACTTCTCGCTGTTTTCATGAGTGACCAACAAGCCAAGAAACCAATAATTATGAGCATTGGAAATGACAAAAAAAATGTGACAGCTGTAAATGTTATGAATAAAATATATTTGTTAAAAGGTAATTATGGCAAAAAAAATTAAAGTACCTCTCCAAAATACTGTGTTCACATTATAAAAAATAAAAATCATAAAACTAAAGCATTCTAGTTTGGGTAAAAACTGCATTTAAATAATGAGAGGCTGTCAAACCTTAGAGATGGAAATTGGTTGGTTCTTGATGTTTGGAAACGAGTCATAATGAAACAGAACTGTGGCACTTAAATATTCGAGTCAGGAGCTGAAACTGCCATTTTTTATTTTTTTTCCCCATAGTTTAATTTTCCACCTTTAGAGGGCCATTCATCAAAGGTCACTTCATCACAGTGTTTGGTATTTTTTTTCCCATTTTTACAAACTGATTAGATTTTACAAGATGTCGTTCATACTTGTGTACAATCAAAAATATTACCATACCTACCAGACAGTGTCAGAACCTCTATTCTCAGACAGAATTTATTTCACAGCTGCTGCGTCAGATTGCTTCAGGTTGTCTGCTTAACTTTATTTTCAATGTTTTTTTTGTTTTTTTTATGAAAAAGAAAATTCAACAGCTTGTAAAATGTGCTGTTGAGGGGATTTTAATATTCTGCTCATGCTTCAACAGTGACTGTAAATGTTCTTGTAGAGCGATGCTCTGGTTGCTTTTGATGTACAAGAATAAATATATTACAGTAGTTGATTAAAGGTTCAAATACTGCATAAATTTAATGTGTTTTCGACACACACGGCTGATGTTTGCATAGATACATTTCATTTGGTCTACAACAGTTATTTTGCATGACTTTTTTTGTCAGTAGATAACAAACTTGCAAAGTAGTGTTAATGCTGGTAGTGTTAATTATTTATGCATTTAAGTTGATCTTTAAGGCTTTATTCAGATCCGTCTTGCAAAGTGACTCAGATTCTTGATGCTGTAGCAGTTTTCAGTGCTGTGCCTTTTGTGCACCTTTAGAGGTAGAGATTAAAAAAAATGCAGGTAGTGGGCCTCTGAGCAATGACTCCACTCCTTCAAGTAAAGGTGAGGACATTGCACTTTGATGGGTGTTAAATACAACTCCTGACACGTTCGCAAAACAAAATGGCTTCATATGAAGCTTTAAAACATTCAGACAATATGGAATATAGAGCATATTTGTCAATGCATTAGACACACTTAACTTTCTCACATTTTGCTGGGTTTCCATTTAGCGTGTGAAATTTGTTTTCTTGTGGCAACAACAGCAACATCTAATTTAATTCTAAGAATAAGAAAAGTAGCCTAATTTCCTCATGATACATAATCTTTTCAGTTCACAAAGTTTAATAGTTCGAAACAAACTGGGATGGATGCTGAAAAATGATCTCCAGTGTTTGGTTTCTAAGTCTCAAATAGAATAGAGGGCTGCCATGTCAGCCACCATTCTTCAAAAAAAAATCTCTTGGAAAGTGTTGTAGTGATATACCTCCATGTCCAAACTTGTCCCAGAAGACCTTCTGAATGGACAGAACTTGTAATCCCATTAATTT
>JARVGQ010000781.1:19649463-19661387 GCA_031762355.1 Hypsolebias martinsi
TGTGTGTGTGTGTGTGTGTGTGTGTGTGTGTGTGTGTGTGTGTGTGTGTGTGTGTGTGTGTGTGTGTGTGTGTCATTAGAAAAAGTATCTCATGAACAAAATAATGGGTTTTAATAAAACACTAAGAAATCATTGTGGGTGCTTCAGCTGATTACCTTTTAGAAGTGCACCGATTCAAGATGGCCGCCACAGGCAAATGACCTTACCAAACACAAAAACGGCAAATATTAACTAATTTTACAAATACTGAGCTACAATTTAATGTGGTGGTGACTGAGCGTCACCCCTAACACATGCTTTGAACACTACAGACAGCAGAATATTCTTGCTTAAAATATGTGCCTGAACTGTTAGCAGTCTGTTAGCAAAATATCATGCCCCACTGGACAGATTTAAATGGATCTCTCAGAAAGAATTCATTAGTTGTACATCAGTACAACTGATTACTGTTTAGAGTAAACTAAATTCAATATGGCCACCACAGCTAACTGACAATAGCCAACACATAAATGGCTACAGCTCAGTCATGTTTACAGATATTGATCTCAGTCTGGTGTAGTAGTAGCTAAGAGTCATCCTCAAAACATTCTGAGTGCTGCACATCTCACATGATGTCTCTCATAACAACGTTTAGGTTTGATTAAAATTACTGTAATTTTTTTTTTCCCAACACAAGATGATCTTAGTTTCCTTAAAGCAGAGATATGCATTTTATGTTGTTTATCTTGACAGTTTGTAGTAAAGCAACACCCTTTTCTTGAAAAAAAAAAAAAGTTTCATTTGGTTGAAGAGTCAATTTGATTCAAACTACTTTTTAATTTGGAGCTAAATTAGTTTCTTTATGTTAACATATTCCTAAAGTGAACTATGGAAAAACTTTAAATCACCATCTAAGAGCTTTGTGGGTGTTTTGCTTCAAGCAGCTAAAACTTTCTTTCCAGCAGACTGTCAGTGGGCGACCACCTGAAAACATCAAGTCACTAACAAACAAAGGTCATTTCAATAAAGGAGTTCAAGCTGTGGAAGCTGCTGTTCTCCCTGAAGTGAAGAGGCTGATGTATTATGGTCTGTTACGTTTTAGAACAGAGGATCGGGGGCAGGAGGCTGATCAAATTAGAAACATTTTCTTTATGTGGCTTCTTTAAGCACTTACTGCCCTCAAGTAGACGTGTTTTCAAGCTTAACTGAGTCAAAATAATAAAAACTGTCACTTTTCTTTTGTACATACTGGAAGCTGCTCTACAGCTACAAAGTTCATTTATTGTAAGAATGTTTACAGTGGTGTTGCTTTTGAGTACTTTTTACTTGGAAAAGGAGGGAATATTTAAAAATATATGAAATCAATATGAAATTGAGACTCACAGCATCACTATAACAGTGGTAATTTTCCCCATGCTTAATCATTCGTTGGTATAAATTGTCAAACCCATGATACTGATAAGTTATTGTTCTGTTTATGTGATGCCTTCATTTCTCGTCTAACTTCCAGATTATAACAATGAGAGATTACGTCCCAAAAATAATTGGGCTGGAGTCATTTGAACGTTACATCGGACCCTACAGGGGATACGATCCAACTGTGGATGCCTCAGCCTCCAATGTGTTCGCCACTGCAGCGTTCCGGTTCGGCCATGGGACTATACCACCAATCCTCAGTAGACTGAACGCAAGCTTCCAGGAGCACGAGCAATACCCCCACCTGAGAATTCACAAGTCTTTCTTCAGTCCTTGGAGAATAGTCAAAGAAGGTCAGTGCACTCCTCTTATGGCTGTCTTATGAAACTAATATTATACCCTGAAAATACATGAGCAAAAACAGAGTAAGAGGAGGAAGGTATTTTATTTGGGTCAGCTGTAGCATAGGATCCGGAGTGGTTTTCAGTTTTATGATTAGTTGCATGCAGCTCGTGTGACTCACAAACTGCCAGTATATTTATTCCTGTTTTTAGTGTGAAATCCTGCACCAGTATGAAGTGGGATGGATGATTAATGATAGGCAACAGATGAGCCATGTAGAGATGTGAAACTGGTGGTGAGAACAGTTGAAATCAGGGCAACTGAGGACATCAAGAGAAACAATGCAACTCAAACCAAGTAAAGTACAAGAAAAACAGATTAAATCATACACAAAACTAGAAAAAACAATTCAAGAATCGTAACATTTATAGTCAAAGTTTTCTAATAAACATAAAAATCCAAACTTTTACATGTAGCTATTTTGTTTCACTGTCAAACTGTGCAAACTTGATTTTAAAATATTTAAAGGCTTCTTCCACTTGCCTAGCCACATAAACATCTGTATGGCACTGTGGGATTGTTTTTTTTTTAATTGCCATGTTAATATTCATATTAGTTATGTAACCCTAAGAGAAGCCAACACGAGGTGGGATGATGACCCAATCTCCAGAGGCTGAAGCAGGAGAAACACCATCTTCTGTTGTCCAAAGGCATTTCTTTTATGAGATAATGTTTTATTAATTCCTGCCGTTCAGTCATTGTATTTCACTAAAATAAACTCCTGAAACACCAGAGAGCACAAAAAAAGTCTAGATAAAGAGAAAACTGTTTTTTGTCATTTATGTTAAAGCTCTACATTATAAACTCTGTACTAGTAAAAAATGCATACATACATAAATACAATATATTTCTTCAATCATGTGATTCCAATTTGCTGATTCACATTATTTCGTTTGCTTATTTTGTGTATGTTTTTGCACTCTACTTCGTGTCGTTTTAACATATATCAAAACATTCAGCTCTTTCAGGAGATGGGTGTTATGAAATTTGGGTTTCGTAACTTTTACAGTTTGTAAAATATTTTACAGTATTTATAAATATTTACCCCATCAAAATTCAGTATCACAACACTTTCTAAAACTTTTTCTATAAAAACTGCTTTAGCAAACTCAGATTTTTGTCTGCATGTTATTTTTAGATTTAAGCTAGCTTTTTGCTACTATTTGTTTTAGGCTATACCTTCATGCTATTTAAAGCATTTAGCTAGACTTTAGCTATTTTTATCTTGTAGCTACCAATTTGCTATTTTTAGCATTTAGCAAGCCTTGTGGTATTTTAGTTACTGTTCTCTTAAATTTCTGCAGTTATCGAGCTTTTTGATACTTTTAGCTTTTAGCCAATGTTTTGCCTCCATTCACAGTTAGCTTTTTTTTGCTACTTTTAGCCAGCCTTTTGCTAAAAGATGCTTTCAGTTGTTCGGTTTATTTTAGCTTAACAACTCAGTTTCAGCTTCTTCCGCAGATTTCAGCAGTCATTCAGCTCTTGGCATTCACTCGGCCTTTTGACAAATTATAATTTCTTTTGTTTCATACATTTCTTTGTGGGATTTTTTTTTTCTGCTAAGCAGTTAACGCTTCATAATTCTCTAAAACTATAAAAAAAATACATGAAACTTCATAATGCCAGTAAGAAATATATCTGTATCCAGGTGGGATTGAGCCAACCCTGAGGGGTATGATTGGAACGGCAGCGCCAACGGTTCATGCAAACTCGCTGCTAGTGGAGGAAGTAACAGAGATGTTGGTGGTTCTTGATTCACATCAAAATATGGATCTGGCTTCTCTGAATCTGCAGAGAGGACGAGACCATGGACTTCCAGGTGAGACGTTTTTTCCTCACATTTTTACAAGTTTTAACATTTCACCCAGTGTAAAATATTAAATGTTGCCTTTTATATCCTTAAAATCTGTATTTAAAACAATGTGTTAGGTCTGAGCGGAAATGGCAGGTCAAGATTTGATAAGAACAGATAATGGCAGATCAAGAACCATGTGTTAAGATAGAATTAATATCAAATGTGAACAATTAAATTTTAACATTTCATTTTAGGAAATGAGGTCTATTTGTTATCTAGTAGTCTAAGTTAAAGGCAGCATAACAAGCCAACCCTAACTATAGGATTTATCAAAAAGGAAAATCTTAACGGGACAATGTGTCAGCCTCACAGACAGAAACTGGAAGTTGGTTCCACAAGAGAGAAGCCTGATAACTGAAAGCTCTGCCTCCCATTCTGCTTTTGGAAACTCTAGGAACCGCAAGTGAGCCTGCAGTCTGAGAGCGAAATGCTCTGTTGGGAAAATATGGAACAAGATCTTGAATATAAGATGGAGCTAGGTTGTTGAGGGCTTTGTAGGTTAGAAGTAAGATTTTGAATTAAATTCTGAATTTGACGTGGAGCCAGTGGAGAAAAGCTAAAACTGGAGAGATATGATCTCTCATACTAACTCCAGTTAAGACTCTGGCAGCAGCATTTTGGATCAAATAAAGACTTTCAAGAAGAACTTGGACGCCCAGATAATAAACGATTGCAATAGTCCAGTCTAGACATGACAAGTGCATGAACAAGCTTTTCTGCATCATTTTTAGATAAGCTGTTTCTAATTTTAGCGATATTACACAAGTGGAAGAAGGCGGTTCTGGTAAGGTTTTTAACGTAGGGGATAAAAGACATGTCCTGATGAAAACTAACACCAATATTTTTGTCATAAGAGATGGAGGGCAGATTAATGCCATCCAAGGAGGGCGAAAGACTGATTCCCCACCCCCCACCCCCCCATCCCCACCCCACAAGATGCTCAGGTCCAAAAACCAAACCCTCAGTCTTGTCTGAGTTTAAAAGCAGAAAGTTAAGGCTCATCCCGTTTTGTTATGTTTTTAAGACATGCTTGTAGTCTAAGTAGCTGATTGGATTCATTGGGTTTCATGGATATGATAACTGTGAATCATCAGCGTAACAATTAAAATTTATCCCATGCTGTTTAATAACTTTACCTAACGGAAGCATATACTGTATAAGGTAAAGAGTTTTGGTCCAAGCACTGAGCCCTGAGGAACTCCATGACTAACTTTGGTGTATGAAGAAGATTCATGACTGAAACTCTTCAGATTACGGTATTTCTTTGCAGATGTTCATACAACTGACCTGCAACTATTTTCTCTATTATTTATAAACACTGTATATAGTAATACAATAAATCTAGTTATCTTATTTATTTCATAGTTATAATACCATATCATACTAATCAACCTTAAACTCAAAACAGGGATGAAATAATATCTGTCCATGTGTTCATTTTTATCAGGCTGGACTGTTGTGATTATTATTATTATTATTTTATTTTACAGCATGTTAGAAAAGCTGCTGCCTGATTTCTCACTAACACCATAAAGGTGGAGCATGTTACAACAGTCCTGAAGATCCTGCAAAGACCTAAAACAGATTTCTGTAATCCTACTGTGCGCCTACAAATCCTCTCAGATTTACTTAGGCTTTACAAAGCGTTCAGAGCCCTTGGGTCATTTTGGACTTGCTCAGTGTTCAGAAACAAGCAAGATGATGCAACTTTTATTTACTGCAGTTGTTAAACAAATTTGATTTAATCACCTGGAACAGAAAAGAAATATAAATTTTTAAATAACACTGCTTGCTTCAGATTTCATACGTAGTTCATCAGTTATTTTTTTTAATGCAGCTTGATATTTTGGTGTTTTCACGTCCCTGTGAATCCGTGTGAATAATTGATGCAATACAAAAAAAAAAGTACCTTGTGTAGTTAAAAGGAAACTCTGATTATTTTACAACACTTCTTCTTATGTGTAAAAACCACTCTGAGCCTGCAGGGAGAACTGTGTGAAAACGGATGCGGCTCAAAGAGCACTCGTGTAAAAATAAAATATATTGGTGTGTTGTGCATGAGAAAAACTTCACTGCTGATGGAGGCCAGAGGTTTGAGAATACATTAACAGCTGCACACCTTTGTTCAGGGTGAAGCTGATGTGATGTTTACATCAATGCTTACCAAAAGGAAAATGATGTATTTATTTTAAGCAGTACATTAATCAACCTGAACCTCTTTGTGAAGGGCATGTCAAAGAAAATGTTCTCATTAAGTAAACATGATGCAACCTGCTAAACGTTTCAGTCTTTTCTGTTCAGTGTCCTGAAATGACCTCTGTTGTGACTTGGTGCTATATAAACAAACTGAATTGAATTGAATTTGAATAGAAAAATGAAAACAAGAAGAAAATTGGATTTAAAAATGCTTTGAGGTATCAAGACTGAGTTAAAACTCCACTAGTCCGCCAGTATGTAGTTCTGTAATACTGCCATGAAACCACACAACACTAAAACTGGAAACATGAAGTGCAGTGTGCACATGAAGAATACATACAGTTGAACATGTTTTTGCTTCCAATTGTAAATGCAGAAATGAAAGACAAGGTGAATATAGAGTCCTTTATGGGGGCTGATGATATTTGGAATTTTGACTCCATGTTGCATAAAACTTGAGAAGCACACGAGTGCAGATTGGCACTGACTGGGAGTCATTTCCAAATATGAGGACATAAAAGAAGTTTTCAGAACCAGGGTCCAGAGCGGGATGGCTGGTACTGCCTAAACTCAGGCAGCATCATTTAGGGCAGGGGTGTCATACCCACTTACAAAAAGGGGCAAAAATTAAAATTATTTTCAAACTTAGGGCTGGTTTCAGAATCAGCATTAACTCCAGTTGGATACTCAGCATCTTTTCTTGGTTGCAGTGTTCCTCAAAAAGAGTTTGATTGGTCTCATTTGAGGTTCTCTGTTGCACTTTTGACATCATAATTAAAGATTACTGAAAAACATGATAAAAGTATGTTACATTTAAACTAACATCTTGGGCCCAGATAAGATGGCAACGAGGGCCACATTTTGTCCCTGGGCCTTGAGTTTGACACATGATTTAGGGGATCTTAATATGCTCTTTCTGTGTGAATGCAAGGCAACAAGTGGGATCAAAAATTGGCCATCACTAACTTCATGCAGACTCACACACTGGGACATTTTTTTTTATCTTTAAAGCACTTCTTGGTCTGTTGCCTTCATCTCCTCCTACATAAGTGCAGCTACAGCTTGCACTCTCAAGACATAATTACCTGCAGTGTACTCTCATTGCAGACTGAACTTGGCAAAAAGGGCCTTCTCTTACTCCGCTCCTGTTTCCTGGAACACCTTGCAAAATGATCTGAAGCTCTCAACTTTGAGCACTCTAAGGGATTTTGGATTTTATACAACTGCTAAGTTCATGGTAAAAACCAATGCATACATGTTCCTGTTTTCAGTATTTTACATCGCTTTATAATGTAGCTGTTTTTGTTTACTTTTTATATAATTTATTTTATTTACTTTTCATTTTATATGCTTTTATGATTGTTTATTGTTGTCTGTACCTCATCTGTGCTCTTTGTTTAAAACGGCTCTCTCTTGTAAATGAGTCCTCATGGCTCAATGTAACTAACCTGTAGAAATAAAGGTTGAATGGATGAATGAAAAGTATTAGTAACCAACAATGGGGGATGAATTCACAATATGTGTTTTTATTTCTGCACGTGGCACTTTCCAGGCTGTGTAGACTTAAAACTTAATTGCCTCTAAGACTTAAATATGCCCACAAATTCTGAAAGTGCAAAACAATTAACATTGGAATGAAGGCGTAAAACAAAAAGCTTTTCAGTTTTAGCGTTCTTCTTGTCTGTTTCAAAGAATAATAAGTAAACCAAACTGGTTTAAAACACAACACCAAAATCCATGCTCAATAATCCAGGTATAAAATCCAACAATGATGAACATTGTTGGATTTTATACCTGGATTACTGAGCATGGACTTTGGTGTTTTGAACCAGTTTGACTTGACTGTCGACGAGGGAGAGGGCGTGCCCCAGAGGCCATCCTAGCACCAACATAACTGTTTTTTCCACTTTGGAGTAGGCTGTTGGTAGAGAATCAGTTTGTTTGGTGTTTCTTCAGACTGATGAAGACTTCTGGATGGATGGTGAAGCATCTCAGCACAAAAAACGAAAGTGTCCAGATGACCTGACTGAACATTGTTGGGTTTCATCACAGAATTTTCACAGAATCCCACTTCAACACGTGACTAAAATTCAAGAAAATCTCCTTTATTTTTCAGGTTACAACAAGTGGAGGGACTTCTGTGGATTGATGCAGATTCAGACCTTGGCTGATCTCACCAAGGCTGTAGGAGACGTCAGCGTTGCTGAGAAGATACTGGATTTATACAAACACCCAGACAACATTGATATTTGGCTCGGCGGACTCGTTGAAAACGTCTTACCCGGATCAAGAACTGGTCCGCTGTTTGCTTGTCTGATTGGAAAGCAAATGAAATCCATACGTGATGGTGATAGGTGAAAAAAAAAAAAAAAGTTTAATGTAAAAAAAAAAAAAAAAAAAGTCAAAGTTGTTCACGTGATCTAATTCTTTGTTTTTTAGGTTTTGGTGGGAAGCCAATGGTGTTTTTACGCAGCAACAGCAGAACGAGCTTCTGAAAGCTTCTCTGTCTCAGGTTATCTGTGATAACACCGACATACATGAAGTCCCTCCTGATTCCTTCAGATTTGGGAACTATCCTGCTGATTATGTCGAGTGTGGTGCGATCCCATCGATGAGCCTGGAAGCTTGGAGAGAGGAGAAGAGTCAAGGTAAAACTGAAAGACACATGTTTAAAAGATAAAGTTTTAATTCTGTTGCGCAAAATACTCAAAAACTTTTGTTGCTCACTTTCAGACCTAGAGCTCTGTGGCTTGCCAAGACCAATAAGAAATGGAGATTTCATATTTTCCTCCCAGTCTGGCAAACTGGCCGCTCTCTACTCCTGTTACCATGGCTTCAAATTAGAGGGAGCTGCTGAAATCTTTTGTGAAGGAAATCAGTGGAGTAATGAAGCCCCTCGGTGCACATGTGAGTGAATGTTCTTGATTTGTTTCGTCCGGTCTGTTTGCAGCGCAGACAGAGTGGAGCTGTTTAACATTAAGGACATATTCCACCGCTGGCTGATTAGTGCAGAATCCTCAGTGATTGAAGTGCTTCGCCCTGAAACAAACTGTTTGATGGAGGCCAGGAGAGTCTGGTTTCTAGTGCTGTTCTCTTTGAGTGGGACTTCACTGCTATCTGCTGGTGTAATGGAGGACAACCAAAGAGCCAGAATCAATACGTCTGTGTAATGAAGAAACTATAAAATGTGGTGCACAAACACCAGAATTTAGGGTTTATTCTGCTGGAAATTTACTTTTGCATTCAGTTGTTTGTTGGAAAACCAAGATGGAGCAACTGCACTACAGTTAAAGTTAATGTAAACTAGTATTTGTAGGTTTTCTGGGTATAACAATTTGTGTGAACGCTTATGAAGCATTCACTCTGTTGTGATCAATTTTTCTTTCATACATTTCTTTTTTGGGGGCATCTTTCTTGTTCCAAAATTTTTGTGCCATTTCAACAAATCATAAATCAAAATGTTTTGTTTGTTCAGGACAATTCTGTTATGACGTTTGGTATTGGTGCAATTTCAAATTTTTGAAATATATTTTCTGCCATTTTTTTTTCTCAGAACATGAATTGAGCTCATTTTACATCTTTCACATCTTTAGATCTGTTTACAACTTTTTACTGCTCCTATAAGATTTTATTCTGGTTCAGCTTCTTTCAGCTTTCTTGTGCAAATTTAAACTCTTTTCAGCTACTTTCATCTAATTGCAGCTGGGGTTTTTTCCCATCTATTTTGCACTCCTTTTAGATTATTTCTGCTAACTACAACATTTTTGTGCTTCAAATTTTTTTCTGGTAATTTCAGCATGTTATGCTCTTTTCAGCTAATTTCTGCTAGTTTCTATATTTTCAGCTATTTCAGCTACTATTTTGCTGTTTTATGCTAATTTTAGCCTTTTCAGCTAATTCCACATTTTTATCACTCATTTAAATTTGTTTCAGCCTATTTCAGCAAAAATGCGCTCTCTCTGCTTTATTCTGGTAGCTTAAGCTTCTTCCTGCATTTTCAGCTACTTTTCAGCTGATTTATTTTTCAGTTTAATTTTTTCTAATAATTTCCACTTTTTGTACTTGTTTCTGCTTATCTCAGCTTAAATTAACTTTATCATAATTTCAGCTTGCTTTGCTTCTTTCAGTTTTTTTCCCTTCTAGTTTCAGATTTTTTTGCTATTTCAGCTAGATGTTTTGGGGCTAATTGTAGCCTTTTTAGCTAATTCCACATTTTTCTCATTCATTTTAATTTTTTCAGCCTAATTCAGCAGAAATATGCTTGCTCCACTTTCTGGTAGTTTAAGATTCCTCCTGCTTTTTAAGCTACTTTTCAGCTGAGTTTTTTTTTTTTCCAGTTTAATCTTTTTTCAGATAATTTCCACCTTTTGTTCTCATTTCTGCTTATTTCAGCTTAAACTAATTTATTTATCCTAATTTCAGTTTGCTATGCTTCTTTCAGCTTTTTTCCTGCAAGTTTCAGATTTTTCTGCTATTTTGGCTAGATGCTTTGGGGCTAATTGTAGCCTTTTCACTTAATTACATAATTTATTTTAGCTCATTCCACTTCCTTCTGGTAGTTTGTTTCTTTTTGCCCTTTCAACTACTTTTCAGCTATTTTTTTTTTTTTTTTACTAATTTCAGCTTTTTTAGCTAATTTACTAATTTTTGCATTCATTTCTGTTCACTTAAACCCAATTCAGCAAATACATATTATTTCTGCTTTCTTCTGCTCACTTAGGCTTGTTATTCAATTTCAACTACATTTCAGCATGTTTTTAGCTAATTTCAGCTGTTCTTCAGCAAGTTCTTCAGCAATAAGAATTCACACTGCATTTTTGCATGAAATGCAATTTATCTAGTTATAATTTAACAATGATTAGAAAATACTTTCACCACTTCTTTAGGACATCTTCCTTTCATGTTGAAAAAATTGAAACCTGAAACACAAATGTTTCTTTAAATGTTGTTTGGAGATGTAATGTATTTGTGAGATTTCATCAGTTCAAGAATTTGATGTTGAAATGAGAAAAGAATTGTTTTGGCAATTAATACAAAAACTGAAATGCTTCACTTGTACCAGTTTTGTGTTGTATTTTTCCACTTACAGTATTCTTCTGAAGAATAACCCTTCAGCAGGAAACACTGAACAGGTAACAGATGGGGTGACGTCAAATACACTGGAGGAGCTTTAAATTACTTTTTTATGAGAATTCTTTTGGCAGAAAAAATATTTTCATACTGATATTTTTAAAGCAATGATTCCCAAACATTTTAGCTATGGATACACAAAATAAAATATAAATAATTTATAAACCAACTAGAACTGCGAGCTGTTATCACCAGGGTTCAAGCCTTGATGCATACCCTCGCCAATCTCATCCCCAACACTCATTCAACCTACAGACCTATATGATGATGAGAAAATTGAAGGTCTATATGAGGACCTAAGGTCTCAGCAGCTTTTCCAAAGTTGAGTTCCAAAGTCTTTTTTCTTCTTTAAGCTCTTCCATGTTCAGGGGACGCCACAGCGATCCACCTCTACCACAATCCATCCTCACACTAACTACCTCCATGTCCTCTCTAACTGCATCCATATATCTCCTCTTTGTCTTTTTCCTGGCAGCTGCATTTCTACCAGCCTTCTACCAATATACCCACTGTCCCTCCTCTGGACATGTCCAAAGTAATAAAATGATACATTTGTTCATCATTCAAAATACCAACAAAAAATAAATAAATAATAAACTGTTACAAAATACAGCTTGTCATTTGAGTGAACTGATTAGATTGTTGAATATATGTGTGTATTTTGTTGTTGAATATTAAATAACTTGAGATTTTGCGAACTTAGAAAATTCCAATTTCAGCAAGTCTGATAATGTTAAACTGCAGGTTTACCAAATTTGTCAAATCCTGAATGAAGTAGTGGCGTAGTCTACGTGATATATGGGTATATGGAGTATATCCACTAGAAAAGCTCAAGAATTTCAGTATGCCCACTTCAAAGTGCCCGATGATATGTACAGTATTTTCTGCTGTATAAGTCGCACCTCTGTATAAGTCGCATTGTCCAATTTTGTCCAATAATTGGGAA
>JARVGQ010000781.1:19691524-19706090 GCA_031762355.1 Hypsolebias martinsi
AGAATGATGTTAAAAATTCCAAATCAATGTGTCAGTTTAAGAAAATGATCAAAACTGAATTGTTAAAAAATATATATATGAAGTAGCGTAATGTGTATTGTATTATATTGTATGTGTAGTGTATTGTATTAGTTAGAAAAATTAAAAAGTTATTCATTTTGTTCTGTTACCATAAGACTATTATTGTTTGAACTGATTGTTTGAAAAAAAAAAGGGGGGCAGATATAATAAGATTTTTTCTTCTTTCTGCTACCTGTCATTTTTTATACTCTGTACGTTATTGTTCATGGGATTGTTTTGTATTGTATTGTTTAAAAAAATGAACAACTAAACTAAACTAAACTAAACATTTTCTCCTCTTAATAGGGGGGTCTAAATTAGACCTAAACATATTTATCTAACCTGGGATTTATCTGGAATCCTGAGTCAATTAGGTTGCAAAGACAAACAACTTTTTGAATTAATTTTTGGAAGGCAAATACAGTATAAAGAGAGACTAAAAAAAAGAGGCAGTTAGCAAAATGGCTGTAAAAATGTGGCAAAGGTACAACAGCCTAATGCATATAAAAACAAACTGTAGTTATTAATGTTAGTATTAACATTGAAAATGTAATTACAGAGAAAACACAAATTATGAACTAATAAGATCACATAGGCCTACTCTTCAACAAGACATCACCTCACAGCAAATCACAATCTGTTGATCTCTGAAGTGAAAAAAAATTAATGGAGCTCCTTTAACTGGATTTTTTGTTTTTGTTTGTTTGTTTGTTTGTTTTTCTTTATTTATTGCTACATGTAATGTGACTTTATATTTTATAAAGATAGAAAGAAAAAGATTCTGGAATTACACTCTGAAAACAAAAATCCTCAGAAAAATTGAGAACTTAATGAGCTAATTGTCTAATGAAGTATGTTTAGGGAATTATAAGATACATTTTGATTTTAGCCCTACTTCGCCATACTAGAATAACCTTAAAAAGACCATAAAAAAATAAAGATACATACCGGTACAATGATTAGCAACGTCGCAAAGTTCGGTGTCAGAGAAAAGACTGAAGATTTTAACTTGTGAAGATCAACAAAGCACTAACAGCCAGCAGCCATTTAACACAGCTCACTGAGAATTTAACATCAACTTTGTGTCTAAATAGGTGAATATAATACAACATAACACTGCTCAAATCTTTGATAGCAAATTGTAGCTTACAGAGACCACATCAGGTCCAAAAACAATCAATATACATTCAACCAACGATAAACTCACCAATACAACATCTTGTAATTACCTTTGAATAATAAAATCTCTTTTAAAAAAAAAAAAAAAAAAAACAGATATTTAACACTGAGAAGAATTTCAGCCCTAAACTGTGTATCCTAGATGTACTCCTAATGATTTGTTTAATTACTTTGAACAGCAGAAGCTAAGCACATTTTTTGTTCCTAGACTGTGACGTTCACTCTGCTGCTTGTGTGAGGTCCCATCAGTTCGGCAGAATGTCCAACATACAGGATGAGGATGGACTGCATTTAGACAACCAAATATGGGCGGCTTGGATAGAGAGGAAGGAGCTGAAGAATCGGATAGCTAAAAACCATTTTAAACAACAGGTCTGAAGATCCTCTGACACACTGAGTGAATGAGCAAAAACAAGGGATGTGTCTATACAGCACAGTGGGCAGAACTGAAATGGGGTAAGATCTTTAAAAGATCAAACAGTGTTCAGTCAGGCCATCTGGACGTGTTCTGTTTTTGCTGAGACGTTTCATCCTTCATCCAAAAGACTTCTTCAAGCTGAAGAGCAGCAAAACAAACTGATTCCCACAAACAGCATGCACCACAATGGGGAAAAAAAAAAAACAGTTTACTGGTGCTAAGATGGTTTCTGGGACCCGCTCTCTCCCCCGTCAACTCCTCTCAGACAGTCATGCCAAAGTGGTTCAAAACACCAAAGCTCATGCTCAATAATCCAGGTACAGAAATCCAGCAATGTTAAGTCAGGTCATCTGGACGGTTTATTTTTATGGTGATGCATTTCATCCTTCATCCAAACGACTTCTTCAATCTGAGGAGCCACCTGAGGGAGGGCCCCAGAGGCCATCTTAGCACCAGCAAACTGTTTCATTTTCTCCACTATGAAGTATGCTGTTATGTGTAAATCAGTTTGTTTGGTGGCTCTTCAGATTGACGAAGTCCTTTGGATGAAGGACAAAACCTCTAAGGAAAAAAAAAGAAACCTCTCAGATGACATGACTAACATTGTTGGGTTTTTACCTGGATTACTGAGCATGAACTTTGGTTAAAAGAACTGATCCAGTAAGTTTCAGTTTTAAAGCCCCAGCATGGATGCCTCACACAGCAGAAGGACTACATCTTTGTGGAGTATTCACTTGAAATCATTGTACCTCCTACTGCCTCAGCAACATTTCATCTCTATCTCAGCATTATGTACATGTTTTGTGATAATGAGTCATCCAGCTCTGTGTGAACACCTCCCCTTTTTGTCTATATGAAGAGAGAAATAGTTTATCTCACTCTGCGTGGGTGATGTTCCTCCAGCGAGACTTGGTGGATTTTGGAGGGGGAGCTACTTGACTCTCTCCCGACATGAACATGTCTGGGGGCAGTTTGATGTTCTGGTAGTCTTTGGCCAGGGTGAGGAGGGGGTAGCGGCTCGGGTGGCACTCTGGCAGGGACAACCGCATGTCTGTATCTTCTGCCTGAAGACAGAGCAGAAACATGTGTACACCTCCATCTGTATGCAGAGTTCAGACGGTCACTGTTCAAACAGCTCAATCTAAAAAGTTTTTAGCTCCACAAAAATATCCAGTGAATTCAATTAATGTTCTGCAGGGATTTAAAAAAAATGTCTGCTTTCATAGAAAATGGGCACTTTATTCTTGGACCGACACACATTCACTTCAGGCAGGACTCACCTTCAAGCTGAAGCGGGTATGGCAGGTGGTGGGAACGAACTCATTGAAAGGCAGAGTGAAGTCTATATTGAGTGTCTCACCACAGGCTGCCAGGTACACTGTAGACAATCAATGATGCAATCGATTAGTCCTCCTGCTTCAGGATTAAAGGAGTGCACACGTACTGTACAGCACATCATGTCTTAATAAAAGTAAAGTCATCAGTTAGAGAGCGCTGCTTCCAGACTTTAAAGCACTGACATCGCTCACAGCATGACATGTGGACACATCCAGAACAGCACAATCAATAAATTGATTTTTTTTTTTTTTTACATTGTGCAACAGAAATAATACTTTGGTATACCAATTTATAAAAACTAAAATTTGTTTTTCATGCAACGTTAGTGCCTTAAAAATACAACTTGATACAAATTACAATTTGCTTCAGTGAACATTTTGTGATGAGAATTAATTTAAAAATGTTAAGTATATTTTTAGAAAATGATAAAATGATAAAAATAACTACAGTATTGTTTAAATGTTGTGCCAAAATCCAATGCTTTCATTGCCAACATACTGTATATGTACATCTCCAACTTTAATGTTCTAATCTTCTGTCAAGTCTGTAATGATGGTGGTTTATTAGTTTGTGTTTACAAAAATAAAATATCTTTAGAATTTAAAAGTGGCTGCAGGTGATCAAACCGCTGAACAAAAAACATCAGGCAGACACAGTTTAGGCACATGTGGTAAGATGATTCAATGTATTTCATCTGTGGATTATATAATAATTATGTACGTACCGTAGAAATATTCTCAAACTCTATATTTTGCTAATAATTTAGCTAATCAGTGACTATTTTTATTGCATATTTATCTTTTTAAAACTGAACTTATGGGATCATAACTAGGTTTTAGAAAAAAAAAACTGAATCAACAACTGAAACTCCACACATTATCAAGCTTGCTATCCTCACCCCCTTGATTTTAACCAAAAACATGTAATCATTACCAGCAATAAGAAAAAAGAAAGTAGTTTATTCATCCTAATTTTACTTTATTGGCTACAAACTAAAAGAAAAAATGAATTAAACATAATCACTACATTTTACTACCCCCTCCCTAAGCTTCCAGTTGGTTTAGTCCAACTCAGGTAGTCACTAGCTCACTAGCCAGACAGCCTTCAGCAGTGATGTTAAAAAGCTAACTTTCTTTTTAAAAAAGTGTTACATGTGCTACATCTTTTTTTCAGTACATAACATACAAAAAAAAAAAAAAAGAGTAAATATTTTGTGCAAGATATACCGTACATGGGTTCATAAACAGAAAATCTTCCTCTCCTGCATAAAATCAATCTGCAGTATTATATATTATCAGGTGCCCATGCACATAATGATCATAAGTATTCTTCTTCAACAAATATTTTAGATTAAAAGTGGAAATACTTAATTTAACAATAATGTAATCCCCAAAATAAGGGTTAGTCTGGTTAGTCAATGGTTTTGTGTACCAGAGGATCCATCTCACCATTCTCTTGCTGCTTGGTGGAGCAATCGATCCAGTTGTGCTGGTTTGCTGCCCAGATCATCTCAAACTGGTGGAATAAGATCTTGAACTTCCAGGAATAGGGCACAAAGGAGTAGATATCAGGGGCACTGTCACTTGCCCAGTCCTTTATTAAATCTACAGACAGAAGGAGCAGGAAAATGTTTAAATCACTAACATCGATGCTAAGATCTCAATATATTTATAAATATTGTACAGATATAATTTTATTTTATTTTTTTAGGTTTGCTTTCTTCACCAGTGAAGAAGTTTTTCTGAGCATAGATGAAATGGTACGTGGCCTTGTACACCTCGATCTCACACTGCCACGACTGGGGCATGTTCCACACCTGGGGGTAGCTCGCTATCACGTGGAACTAAGCCAAGACAGAAACACACTTTCCCTGTCAGAAGTATATTGAATTTGTCAAAAAAGAAAGTCCATCCTCCTGTTACTCACAGCTAACATCTCCGCCTCCAGAAGAGTCCTGTACTGCATGCTGCTGGTGGTGTCCACGTGAAGCAGCTGACCTTTAATGGTGGTGGAATAACCTGAGGTCACAAAAAGCAGAAAGATTGAAAAAATAAAATTCTAAATCAAAACCTACAACTCAAGTTCATGAAAACAGTTTATTTTTCAGACAAAAAAATGAAATGTCACTGCATCTCTGCGGACAGAGTACTGACTAACCGAATGCTACCTCCTCCGCGTGATAAATCATTGCTGAAAACTCTAACAGCGTTTGTGAAACCGCTGGAGTCTTTACGTTTTTTTTATTTTTTATTTTTTAGATGGTTCAAAGAGATCTTTACAATAAAGTGAACCAACATAGAGAGGAAGATGCTCGGTAGTTCTGTGAGTTCCTGTGAAGTAAAACCTCATTGCAGTTTACAGAATACAACCTTTGCTTGCTTTAAGAGCCCATAAAGACAAAAAAAAAGCGTCCTCTGTTTTATGGGCATGCAGTATTTTAAGTTTATTCTCTGTCTGGTTTAACTGCAGCTTCATGCCAGTTTTGTCGCTTCCATCTTGCTAATAGAATAAATAGGTTTTGAGAGCTGGTTGGATGCTTGTGAAATGATGAGTAAGAGTTTCCTGAAGCTCTGAGCTGCTGGATCATCGACTGGCAGCTTAGCTGAGGCTAAATAAAATGAGTGTGAAAGTGCAGGGAAGTGGACAGGTTATTAGGAGTTACAGGCTCTGAGAAAAATTGTGTAAAAAAGGGTTGAGAAGAAAAATATGCATTCCTATTATTTTTATTTTCTTCTGAAAACAGAAGAGGACGAACAGAGGCAAAAAAATACAAGTATAATTAGTTTTGATCAAGTGGTTTTTGATATTATAGTGAATAAACTTGTGAGCAGAACAAAACTCTCTGTGTGGAGCAGAGAGCTGCCATCTAGGGTGACCAAGGGAGAAGATGGTGGGGTTTAAAGGCCTTGCTCAAGGGCCCAGAGTGGGGCAAATGAGGGTGGAGACAAATGTGGGTGTTTCACCTTTCACACCCACATTTTGATGCCGTCAGTATGGGGAGTTGAACCGGCGACCTTCCAATCACAGGCCCACCTTCTCTAACATCTGCTCCACCACTCCCTTTTCACTTAAATATTGTGTAGTGTTCCAATTAAACATTTCTCCAATCTCAAAAATTCTTGAAGCTAACAATGCTGACAAAAATTAGCCTTAAGGCTTTTATTTTTGCTTTTTTTTATTATAATATCAATGTACATGGAATGTGGTACATAAATAAAAACCTAAATCTAACACCTGTTGCATAAATCAACTGCAGATGAACAAAAAAATGGGTACCGTTTCATATATGTGGTTGACTGACTTGATTTAAAAAAAAATGTCTCAAGTTTAAATAAAGTGATCTGGAGGCAGACATTTGCTGATTACAGAGCTGACATTTTTACTCTAATCATCTTACTGTGAAACGCACTTACCGTCTTCTCTCACAGTCATGGGGATGTTGACTTCCAGGTAAGAGCCTGCTCCTACATTCACATGGATGGCATTGGTTTCCTAGTAACAGCAATGAAGATGGAGCAAGAGAGAGAAAGCAAACACTCATAAAACACAAGATGACTAGAGATGGAGTTACAACCTAAAAGTAAAAGATTCACCTCATTTATTCAACAAAGGTAATAAAAATAATCTTTTTTTTCTGTGTCAAGCACTTTTCTCTCTTCATAGGACATGCATTAATGTTGTTTTTCCAGTATTTCTTCACATACTTAGCTAGAGAAATAATCTGCAGTGTTCAAGGAACAAAATGAAAAAGAATAAAACATTAATTAATATCAATAAGTGGAACAGGGTGAGGGATAAAGCCAAAGATGAGTCGTGCAGCAGTGAGAGAGAGAGAGAGAGAGAGAGAGAGAGAGGAAAAAAGAGAGAGAGGGAAAAAAGTGTATGAGAGAGAGGGAGGGAGGAAAGAAAGAAGAAAAGAAAGAAGAAAAAACAGAAGGAAAGAAAGAAAGAAAAAGAAAGGAAGGAAGGAAACAAACAAAAAAAGAAAGAAAGAAAGAGTCACCCTGTTCTTGGTGAAAAGCAGATCGATGGTGGCATCAGCGATGATGTTCATGCGGAGTTCGAAGGCTTGGATTTGTCGGGGGTTTCCTGGCTGGGCAGCCTCAGTCACTTTCATGGGCTGGTAATCGGCAGGCAGAAAGAACTTCCACAGCGAATCCCTCAGGGAGGAGAAAAAATATCAAATTCTATCATCATCCAGAATTTAGAATTTTATAGTTTTTAAAACATGCAAGAATGTTTTCTGGCTTGTGCCTTCAAAAAAACTGACAAGTTGAAAATATCAAAATGAGTCAATCAAAAGCTTAAAGAATAGATTATTTGTTACACGTTTTGTATTTCTGTGGAGATAAAAGCAGATTATCTTTTACATTTTCTGATGCATATTAAAACTATCAATTGTTCGGAGGCTGGGAAAATGTTATGAGTTGGTCCCTGTTATCGCCAGAGTTCAGCCAGAATCTGAAAACTGCCCTTCAGCAAACTTCCACCATTAGCTATGAATCCTGCTTTGACTTTGTTTTCTCTGTCATAGATGGAGTTACTCATTAGTGAATACATTTATACAGACTGGACACGTAATCAAATACAAAACATGCAAATTAAAACATCAACAACAAAACTCAAATACTTTTTTCTTGTAAAACTACAGATGTGACGTCATGATTCCATTAGTTAGTCCATTAGTAACAAGTCGGGCTATGTTAACATATTTTCACAACTTTATTGATTATAAATTATATTTTAAAAAAAAAAAATTCTAGTCAGGGATGTGACGTATGAGGCACTTCATTATTCTGATGGCTCAAATGTGATTATAAAATTATAATTGATGCATTTTGATTGTGAATAAACACCAGGAGGCAGCTGGTAAGCTTTTGATCAATTTAAAAATCACTAACACTTACCAGCTGAAATTACTATGACTTTTCAAACATAAATTACCATCTATTTATATATTTTAATATCTAATAAAGAGTGCACAATACTACATGTTAAAAAACCTCTAACAATCACAGGCTGCTGACCAACAATTAGCATTGATGCTACCTTAATGTAAAAAAAAAAAAAAAAAAAAAAAAAAAAAAGCCATAAAAAATCGAATGTACTTGGCACATTTATCACTTGAAATGTATACACAAATCAAAAGGTTTCAAATTCTTTACTAAAGACAGTTGTGTTCTGAGAACATCAGCTAATATTTGCAGATATTAATTCTTCAGGGTTCAGCCAAGAAAATGAAAAAGCTGTAAAAAAACAAGTTTCTACTACAGGAAGCTACATACTCAGACAAACCGTACCACGCAGCTAGAACTCTGCGTACTCTCAAATGGTAGCACAAGTTAACCCTGTCAAAATCAATTGCTGGCATTTAAAGATCGATTGGGAACTGTCCATGCAATGCATCTAAAAATAGATTTACACCACCTCTGCCCCTGAATCATCTGTGATAAGATCCAGAGAACTGAAAATGCTAAACACAGATAAAGACAGAATCTGTGATCACCTCTGGCGATCTGCCCAGGGTCCATAGTTGAAATCGGTTCCTTTTCCACAAACAATGTCGAGACCCCAACACGGCGGAAGATCTTGTAGCTGATCGCCCTCGCTGCTCGTCTCCACCTCCTCAGGGCTCTCCTGCTTCGCAGGGACAAGACCTGGATGAAAGAGACGGTGAAATGTCAGAACAGACAATAGCAACAAAAGACACCAGGAAGCTTTGAAAAAATAAACGTGAAACTTCTACAGAGTATCAGCTGTGGTGTTAAACATTTCAAAAACAAGACCTGGGTCTAATTTAATCATGATTTATGATGTGTATGTAAACATGAACGAACAAACCTGGTTCATCCTGGTAATAGTAGATGTCAACATCGTTTGACTGCATCACTACAAAGCCTTCACCCATCAGTCTGGGAGGTCTAGATTAAAAAACACAATTACAAAAGTAAGAATTTTATACACAGTATTTAATGTCATAATAAGTAAAAATAAGAAGCAGAAGCCCTCATGTTGACAGATCAATACACAATCAAAGCCCAATTAAATATTCAGAAAGCTCAAATCTGATATTTAACCTCTTGGAGAGCTATGGTTTATATTCAGTGCACAAAAAAGTATGTGAATATATTAATAATTCTAAGACAATAACTTTAAATAATTGTTTGTTTGTTTAAACGAGCACACAACTGAGTTGTCTATCTATACTTAGTTTCACAATTTGAATAAATGCCTATGCAAAAATAAAAGAAATAAATATGAGAGCGCTGCATAAGAATTAATTTGTCTGCAGTCATTATGATGTTCTTATGAAATAAGCACAAGATAATTTAGAGTTATGATTGTAAAAATGCTTCTGGAAAACAAATTTCCTTCCTGATGATGCTCACACATTTCCAACTGAGAAATCCTAAATCTTTACACTATTTATTATACTAGAAAAGATTCACTTTGATAGGAATAAACATTGATTTTAATTTGTAATTGTGTATTTTTAAATGAAACTGATTCCAGCGACTTGAACTCACTCATCGTTCTGTAAGCCCAGGTAACGGGGACTAGGCACCAGCATGACACGCACGTTCTCCAGAGAGCCTTTGACGATGTGCATGAACTGGTCCAGGTGGCTGGAGGGAGGCTTGGTGGCGTATGTCAGGAAGGCATCATCAAAGTTTACGCACAAAGTCTGAGGAAGGTGGTGGTTTCCAAACGCCAACCGTCCCTTTGAGGAAAAAAAAAAAACATTAAAAAATATTCAACATGGATCTCCATTTTCTGTCCTCACCAGATCCAACAGAACTGAGCTGAGTTTCACAGACACTTACAGTGCTGATGTTGACTTTGATGACGGGAATGAGGGAGCGCCAAGTTGACGTAGGGTCTGGACTTTCTGCTTGGATGTTCACACTTTACATGTGCCAGAAAACAAACAGGTTCAGGACATTAATGATGCGTTTCTTGTATCTGTACAAAACTTTTACACAAACAAAATAATCCAACAGCATTAAGAAATAACTGCAAGAAAAGAGTGAAGCTTTTCACTAAATCACACTTCCTAATTTGTTGTAAGTAGGGGAAAACAAGTTTTTGGCTGTGCTATTGCAATAACATCAGTTTTCTACGTTGATACGCCGTGACATTATGATCTTACATTAAACTGTTTTGTCATCAAAATGCTCTAAGTTGGTTTAAATAAAGATTATAATATTTTATCAATTATGTATAGGGCTCAGAATAACACATTACCTTTACAGATCCAAATACATTTTGTAAAAAGACAAAGTTGTTATAATCTTAAGGGAACAGAGATATTTGTAAAACCAAAATACGGAACTAGTTTGAAGGGACGGTCTACATCAATCCAGGGAATTGTATTATGGAATGGTTTCGAGAATGAAATTAAAAATGCCAAGTCAATTTGTACATTTAAAAAAATGATCAAAACTGAATTGGTAAAATATTTATATGAAGTAGTGTAATGTGTATTGTATTAGAGTTAGAAAATTAGAAAGAGTTATTCATTTTGTTTTGTTACTTGAAGATTATTATTCTTTGAACTAACTGTTTGAAAAAAAGGGGCAGATATAAGATTTTTTCTTCCCTCTGCTACCTTTCATTTTATATTTTGTATTCTTATCATTTATGTGATTGTTTCGTAGTGTATTTTAAAATGAATAAATGTATTAATAAATAAATAAATAAATAAATAAATAAAACTATGCTTATCTGACAGATTCCAATTTGTAAATGTAAATAATGCACCTTGTTCATACACGAAAGTTAGTTATGGAGTTCCTCAGGGTTCAGTGCTTGGACCAATAATCTTTAGGCTATGCTCCATTACATAAAGTTATTGAACAGCATGGGATAAAGTTTCATTGTTATGCTGATGATACACAGTTATATTTGTCCATGAATCCCAGTGAATCCAATCAGCTACTTAGACTACAATCATGTCCTAAATATATAAAAACCTGGATGACCCTACATTTTCTGCTATTGAACACAGACAAGACTGAGGTTATAGTTTTTGGACTTGAGCATCTGGCCTCCGGCTCTAATGTTAAAAATCTTGGTGTTATTTTTGATCAGGACATGTATTTTATCCCCCACATTAAAAACGTTACTAGAACTGCCTTCTTCCACCTGCGTAATATCGCTAAAATTAAAAACATCTTCTCTAAAAATGATGCAGAAAAACTGGTTATTGCATTTGTCACATCTAGACTGGACTATTGCAATGATTTGTTATCTGGGTGTCCAAATACTTCTTTAAAAACTCTTCAGTTGATCTAAAATGCTGCTGCCAGAGTCTTAACTGGAGTTAGTATGAGTGATTATATCTCTACAGTTTTAGCTTCTCTCCACTGGCTCCCTGCCAAAGTCAGAATTTAATTCAAAATCTTACTTCCAACCTACAAAGCTCTCAACAACCTACAGTATGTTGTTGAGAACCATCATCATCTGTGCAATTGCATCCCACAAAGGTCATTAAATGTATTAGATTAATACTTAGGGAGTCTGAAGTCAAAAGAACAGGAAATAATAAAGTCAGCATCCAAGTTTTTCCCACCAAACACTAAAATGCATCAACACAAGCAACACTTTGTTTATGGGCTGATTTTATGATTAATGAATGCAGGTTAAATTGCAAAAGCTTAAACCACTTCTATGTTCTTTATATTTTACTTCTATGGAGGATTTCTTATAACATATTTAAGTGATCCTGAATAATAATTCTCTAAGCTTTCTGAAGGTCATTCAAAGATTTTCTTTGCATTTTGGCATTTTTTTTCCACAAGTAAAACATTTAAAAATGAGGGATGGGTCAGGACTTTTGTACAGTAAATGTTCTTGGTAAGAAGAGCTACTGTAGAAAACTACTTTCAGAGCCCAATAGTTTTTTTTTTGTTTGTTTATTTTTTTTTAGGTAGCTTATACAGTACCGTAATTTCCAGTCTATAAGCCACTGCTTTTGTCACACACTTTAAAACCTGCTGCTTACACAATGCCACAGCTAATTTGTGGATTTTATTTTTTTCCTCCCTCCGACGAGCTAATGAGCTTCTTCCCGAGAAAAACATTTAGCTTCGTCACACCCGGGTGCTCACATAGCTGCCCAATACATGCCCCTCTTGGAGGGTGGGTCTTTGTATTTATCAAATTTAAAATCAGTGCTGATTTTGTTTTTCTTAAAAACTGGAAATCTGAGAAGAATAAAAAACAGCAATAGGGTTTTACTTTTCCTGTGTCTCATTTCTGTCGTCTTGTCCTTTCTCCTCTTCCTTCTTGGGCTTTAAAAGTGTGGGTTCCAGTCCGAACGTCTCCTGCAGCTGTGCGTAGAGATCAGTTCGGTTGTAGACGTGAAACTCAAAGCCATTAACTGTCACGTAAAGCCTGGTCTCTGCCTTTGGATCTGTTGGGAAGACAAGGAGACATCTGGTGGCCTGACATCAGCAGACAAACTGAAAAATTACTTATAGTTTCTGAGAAGTATGATTACAGGGTGCAAAATAAAATCCCTTTATGGAACAAAATGTGGAGCATCACTGAGCAACAGGTACCATGATGCTCTTCACGTTGTATCAAAGAAGTCTGATTGGCCTGTACATTGTGGTAAAACAAGCACAAATCTAACAAAGCCAATAAACTCTCATATTTGTCTATTTTACACATTAAAGTTTACCTTTAAGAATCCTCAACTTAAGAAGCTTTTACCTGTCAGTCAAGTTTAAAGTGAAAAGATGCACATTTTTCTCTGCTCACCATGTTGTTTCTGTTTTGGATTGTACATTTTCCACCAACGAAATATGAGAAAGCCATCTTGTATCCTGCAACGCACAAAGACAAATATTAAATTGTAAAGTAAGCTACGAAACCCCAAAGTGACTTAAACCAGAAACAACAGATGAGTTACCTGATAGACATGTCCTGGTTGATGAAGTAAACCTCTCTGAACATGACTTTCCCTGACAGCACTGAGAAGGAGAAGGAGCCTGCGCACAAAGAATCAGGCAGTTAATCTGTTTAACATACTAAATAATGTTGCTTTTACAAACTAAAATATAAAACATTATTTCAGTAAATCTGTTTGGAAGCAATCAGTTTCAGTTAAAGACAAACTAGTTCATTAAGCCATCGAACCAAAAAGTAATTACGTTCTGAGTTTTTAAACAACAACGTGAAAGCGTATTTTATTAGGATAATTAGAGATTAGGATCTATTTCACCAAGTATTAAAGAGGCTGTCAGAGACGGAAAGATGAAAACAGAAACTGATGTAATTTTTAATCCATCTCTTTTCATATGTATTTTTTTCCCGTCTTGATGATTCCAAGCTGACAGAATGACAGCACCTGTATCATCCCAGCTGACACTTTGTCATGTTTGGGGGTGATATTTTTTGTGCTGATTGGCAGAAAATAACTAAATGTACCAAGCTAAAGACTGAAACAATACAGGAAAACTTGTTTTGACTGATGTTTTCCCCTCAGCTCAGGCTGAACACAGGTCGTTTAATATTTCTTCCTTAACAAGCTGCAGAAACAGGTTGATACAATAGAAATGTTCTGCTTGTGGTGAAAGCTTTACTCTTAAATTGATTTTTTTTTTTTTTTACTGCTGCAAGTTTATCAAGACTAAACAATATATCCGTGTCAACTCCAACATCAGATCCAATCTTTTGTACCAACATAAATGAGGTGAAATTCAAATAAGCCAACTTAATCTTTGTTTTCCCTCAGAACTGCCCTAAACCACCAACATTTCTTCTTGCCAACTTGTTTTCACAAAGACCTGACGTTTACCGGTAGCCTAGATTAGGGAAATTACCTTAAAAAAAAACATGACATTAAAATAAAAACTAAACAAACAACCAAAATATCATAATTAAGTGACTTATAGGTGGCATGCGATCCTCATATACATGTATTTTTTTTCATATATGTATGCAGTCAACTTCAACTGCTGTGAAGGGCTCTATTGTTTGACATAAAGTACATGTCAAAAAGACATAAAGATGTTCTGATTTGTTTATAGATGTTTACTTTCTTGTATGTGGAGTGTTTGAGATCACTGTAAGAGAAAACTTTACCGTAATTTCGAGACTATAAGCTGCTACTTTTTTCTCAGGCTTTAAACATTGCTTATGCAAAGCTGCGGCTAATTTATGTTTTATTTATTTATTTATTTATTTATTTTATTTTTTTGACGAGTTAACGAGCTTCATGCGGCCAAAACATTTTAGCTTTGTCACAACTGGGCACTCACATAGCTGCCCAATACACATCTCTCTTTGGGGATGGGTCCTCGTGACTCAATGAAACTACCAGTATAAATTAAAAAAAAATTAAAAATGGAGGACATTTTTATAGAGGACAGCACAAGCTGTTCTCCATTATCAACAGAAGATAGCGATCAATGACTTTCTGGTCATAATTTTTTTTGTTTGTTTTTTTTAAACCAGCCGTGTTACAGGCATTATTCAGAAAATAAAATAAAATACTGTATGTATTTGTGTATGTTACCAGTAAGTTTTTTTTTTTTTTTTTTTTTTTTTTTTTAATTTCGGCTT
>JARVGQ010000781.1:19828538-19839303 GCA_031762355.1 Hypsolebias martinsi
GAGGAAAAGGAAGGCCATCACCATGGACTTACGTCAAAAATCGGTTTACGCGCTTGGTAAAACAGGTACATCACATGAATTTACGTACGTTCTGACTTACGTCAAAAATCCATTTACGACGCCACTTAGGAACGGATCTACGTCATAAGTCGAGGACTACCTGTATTCAACCTTCTGAATGTTGAATCTGTGATTTCATGTAAACCTACTAGCAGTGAGTGTCGTCCTTGGAGTGGATGGTGAGGATGAAGGAGGCCGACTCATTTGGGTGATACGTTGATGGTATAATAACGTACTCTCCTGGTTTCAGCATCAGGAACTCCATCACCTCTCGTGTGTTTGTGTAGTTTTTAGTCTGAGCGACGAGCTTTTGGGAGCTGAAGAACGAGGCGGGGAACTTCCCGCTCTGAGTTTTGTCCTGCAGGAACATACGTCAGGTTTAAGACATCTTTAGAAGGGACGCTACAGGTTTTAGAACTAGATAAAGAACTTTAATTCAACTGTTTCTTACTTGTTCAGTGACCTTGACAGAAATTGTTGAAAGAAAACAAAAAGAAACCAGATTCAGTAAAAATCAAGAATTAAACTAAAATAACAACAAACAAGTGAACAATCACTGTAAACAAACAAACATAAGGTTTAAACATGCGTCTAATCCAGCTATTACCAGATTAATACCATTTTACTCAGGTTAAATACATTGTCTGCTTTCTTTTAGCAGTCAGGACTAAAATCTAAAGATATAAAAACAAACACATAAAATTAAAAGCTTAGTTTAAACACGTAAAACAATAATGTTTAACAGTATTTTTTCTTGGTTTATGCAGTAATTTTACTTTTTGGGGTTGTTTTTTTGCATGGAAGTACAAATTCTTAGAGTCTAAATCTGTTTCACTTTTTTCTTTTCACTGAGTGCGACATGAGCAGCTAAGTTTCCTGCATGATGTAGAAAATAATCTATTTCACCTCAAATATAGCTATGCCAATGTAGAGGTTTTGCACCAGACGTCGGTTCCATTTGTCAGGCTTTTGCATGAGAGACACCAGGAAGTTTGTCGCATCACTTTTCTCTGAATATTTCCCACAAACTTTGATGCGATACTGTGGATTTGTCCAGAAACTGTCTGAAAACAAAAGTGAGACAAATTTAACTTGATGAATTTCATAAATCATTTATGTCTCAATGACATGGGGGAAAAAAAAACTACTTATCAATTATAAATAAATACGTATGCAAACTCCGTATAGAATAATTATTTACAAACAATTCTGAATAATCCACTTTATGATTTAGTCTGAATTATAGGCTAATATAATAATAATTGTAGCTTTCTGATTTAGTAAAATACGTAAAAATCAGTTTGAGTTATATTTTAGTTGGTTTGGTGTTTAAACATTTTGTGAGCCAGGATGAATTCAGTCGTCTAGCATTAGTTGTTGTCTTTATTTACATAAATACAAGAAAGGACAATGAAACATTACATGAGCCTTGTAAAATAATATAAATACCAGTGTTCCCAATGCAGCCTCCAGCTGTGGTTCCTGCAACCCACCGTCCTTCGTACATGGAGGTCTTCCACTGACTTGACGGGTTTCCATCAATGAAGTCTGGACTCAGGCCACAGACGTCAATATCAAGAAAACACTCACAGAGGTCTTCTATGGTCATCCTAACCAAAGGTAAGATGTGTAAATGTTGCATTTTACTAGTAATACTTGTAATTTTTTACCATCTGACTAAATCTACGTACCAAAACTCTCCATCATCAGACAGCGAACGCAACTTTTCACGATCAGAATGGCTAACAGTTTGCCACAACAAGGATCTACAGGACAAAGATGTGTATTCATTATGAACTTTAAAAAGATAACCGTACCGTGTTTTGTTGCACATGGATAGAGTAATGTAAGTGCAGTAAATCTAGTACAGTATTATAAAATGATCTTTGTAAATCCAACACTGTAAATACCGATCACTCCAGTCTCCGTTCCATTCAGTTTTGCCCCAGGGGTTCCACAGACGCACCAGGTTCACAAGCTTTCCTTGGCTCATAATCTGATCAGGATCATTAACAGAAAAAATAATAATTTAAATGCTGAAAGCATGTTCTAAAACTACAAAGTTGTCCAAAAGTTTTTTTTACAGTTCATGTGTTAACACTGGAAGAAATTTGTTGCTGTAGCTGTTCCTCTATACAACATTTGGAGCTCCAAACTGGATTGGAGCATCACATGAACAACAAATGTATTGAATATGTCATAGTGTGTCCTTTTTGTTTGTTTTCTTTGTGTTTATCTTGTCTTTATTTCTTTTCCTGATCCTTCTGTTTGACTCTGTTCCTAGTGTGTGTCTCCCTCTTGTGGTCTATCCCAACTATTGCTCCCTCATGTAATTAGCTTCTGCCACCACCTGTTGTCTCTCCCATCTGTTTGTCATTTGTCTGTCGTTAGTGTGTATATAAGTCTGTGTCTCCTGTTCCTTCTTATCTGGCCATTGTCTTATGAAGGCTCCATGTTCCTCTTTCCCTTTTCTGCACCATGCCCTGGTTTTGGCTCTCAGTTTCTTCTCATGGTTCATGTCAATTGTTGCTACCACGTCAGCCCTTTTGTTTATTTTCATTAAATAACTTTTTACTTTTAACCTGAGTTCTTCTAGTTCTCCCTGCATTTTGGGATCAAGCCACCACCAGATCTTTACAGAATATTACAATATTAAGGCTTATTCCACATATGCATTAAGAAACAACAGTGACCGGCTTAATCCACACAGAGCTGTGACTCTTTGCCACAAGCCTTTGCAAGCGAGTTTCCAAAATGTCTGTGAACATTGAAAGATCTTCAATTTCATCACAACAGTTGCAGGGTTTCCTTCTCATGTTGCAAAATAGTCACAAAGTTGTTGCAGCTGTCTGGATTCTGTTTGTAACTCTTCAACTGTTGAGCTAATCATCTCACGGGGCTGTGACTTCTGACGAAGCGAATTCAAGGACGAGTTTCCAAAATGTCTCAAAGAATTTGCCTGAGGCTCGTTTTAAATTTTGAACATGTTCAGCATTCTTGTTCACCTCATCATGGTCACAGTGACGTTGCAGGCATCTAAAATTCATCTTGATTTATTTGTTTCCGTAATCCTAAAACTGTTCTTGAACACCTCCGTGGGAGAGCTAATAGAAAACACTTAAGACTACTTCCCAAATGTCCAGATCTACAAGGATAAATATTTAAAAACTGGTCCAAAATGGCCTGTTTTTGTTTCATAAGTGTACTGCAGTGGATTAAATTATAAATGTAGGGGAAGCTGCCAAGGTGGGTACAAAGCAGTATGATGTGGGCAATAAAATATGTGCATGTCCTGCAGAAATTTGCAAAAATAAAGTATGATTTTCAAGAACTGGTTGTTCAAAATGTGACTACATGACTTGCTGTTCGCTTGCCACAAACATTGCAAATTTGGTGAAATTCAGGACATTTGCTAATTTTCTTACAATTTTGAGTCACCAGCAGTCGCAGTCCAGAGAGATACTGGCTTTAGGGTATTTCTCACTGGTCTGCTATGGTTGAGGAGTACCTAACAACCCATAACCCTTCTGTGTTTTAAAGCAGTAATATCAGAGTTAGCTCAGAGTTAAAGTTTACCTGTTTGAAACCCGTCAAAGTGTATGCATGTCCTGGAACCAGTCCATTTGGTAACACTTTGTCGTCAGTTTTCTCCTGAAATTCAAAGACATGTACCATGTTTAAAAATTACAGCTGATGATGAAAATAAAAATGCTGAAACTGTGTTAAAGTGTTTTGGAGCCAAACGTTCAAAGATTATTTAATAAGGTGTTTCAAACAGCTTTTAGTAAATAAATCAAAATGGGTTAAAATGAGGAATTGGAAAGTCATTATTAAGCAGCAGAAGCTAAAATAAAATCAAAATGCAAGCAACACAAAATGAGACGTTCATGTTGCTTCTGTGTGGTTTCTTTTGCTTACTCTGCTACGTGTACCACAACTCATGAGAGTCTTGGATTTTCCAGCTCTGCACAGCAACTCCCATAGATTTGTAGCTTTGGACAGCTCGATACACATGTAGACGCCACCGGTAAAGTCCCTCATAGCTTCTGCAGGAGTGCCAGCTTTCATGTCCGAGTAGGATCCACACACCCTGTCACCCATTGATTCAATATCATGTTTTGCTCCAGGTTAAGATCTAATGTTTGAGAAACATGATACTGTTTTCTTGTCTTACTAACTTGGCGTAGGCCTTCTCCATCAGAGCAGGCCAGAACTCATTTTTGTCTTTGGAGTGAACAAAAATGAGTTTCCCATTGATAGTTGGCAGCTTGTCGTCAATGATGACGTCGACCCACCGCCCAAATCTCCAGAACTTAAAATGTAAAAAATTAAATATCTGTAAAAATGTGACCATTTTCAAAAAGTTCAGCAATTTTCTGTTTTTCATTCAAACAAATGTGACAGTAACGTGTTCGTTTAGAGTCTGTGAAGAGTTTTGACAAAAGGAAAAACTAATACAGTATTCAGTTTGTGTTAAAAACAACAACCAGGTGTGTAGTTAATAATTACCCTGAAATGAAACAGTCCACAGTAATGTTTCTTATCAAACGTCTGCTCAAGAGGAACGACTTGTTGCAAGATGTTACGTTGGAATGTCAGCGCCCCAATAGAAGCAAGAAACCAGCAATTTCCTGATAAATTAAGTTTAAAAATACATTTTAAAAAATATCAAGTTAAGCGCAATCTATTGAAAATATCAACATCAGAAATATTATTTTACCAACAAATCCTTGACCAAAGTCAAATCTGGAGACGCCATCAAGCACAAAGGCTGGATCAGGAGCAATTTTCTGAAAAGTAAACATATTTTTCTCTCTGTCAGGAAATTTTCAGCAGTTAAGAGATAAATTGAATACAAAAAAAAAAATCTGTAAAGAAAAATCACAGAAATTTGTTACACAACATTAAAATTAACTATAAACTACAGAAACATCTTTTATTTTATGCATCAGCTGAATACTGCAGGCATTCCTGAAAGTTGTTAAAGTAGTAAAAGTCTAGCTAAAAGTAGCAAAATACTAAAAGTAGCAAAAAACTAGCTATAAGCCAAAAGTAGAAAAAGTCTAGCTAAAAGTTAAACGTAGCAAAATGGCTAAAAGCTAAGACCAAACAAAGCCAGTATGCTGAAACAGATTAAACACAGAACAATGGTTTTGAATGAAGTGAGGAGATTTCATTGTATTTTTATGGTGAAAATATTTGTCAATGAAGTTAAATTGTTTTAATAGCATAATTTACGAAAATCAAATGTCACTCTTTTTTTTGAATGAGTTAATTGGTTGGGTTTCTAAATAGCTAAAATAGCACAAAGTATGCTGAATTAATGATTGCAAAAACTGTACTGAAAAATAAAAACCAGGAAAACAATAGTTTGTGACAAATGTCTCCTTTGTATCGTTTAAATCTTAATCACACCAAAAGAAAGGTGGATCCAAAAATATGACAAGTTGATTGAAGATTAATATTACAGTGAATGTGATGTTTGCTCACTTCTGGTCTCAGCCACTCCACTTGGTCCAGGTCTGTGGGCTTCAGGATCTCCGGACCAATGGACTTCCTGTCCGGGGGAAACGCTTCATCGATGAATTTAACATTTCTGATCATGCAGTACTCTTTCAGATACTTGTAGTCCTGTTTGAGGAACCGCTCTGGGTTGGTGAGGGTCCCATAACCCTCCTGTTTTTGACGGGCGTCCATGATGCTTCGACACACACCTGGAGGAGGCATCGCTGCAGTTTTCAGGCCTCACTGCAAGAATTTTAAAAACAGCATATGTTAGATTCTTAATTGTTTACTGTGAATCTGTAATGAATTGCAATAGTCCATGAAGAAAGAAATCCACGCAGGAAGGTCAGGCTCAAGATTCCCCTGGTGAACAACGTATTAATCCGCCAAAGGTTCTCACTAAGCAAAAAACAGGTTTGGAAAAATGAGTTTGCAAAAGTATTTAAGATGAAGCAGCAGCTCTACCAACTGTGTTACCATGTCGCCCCACAACAAAATATCATTTTAAAATCATATAATACACTGTTTAAAAAAATTACATTGCCAAAAGTGTCCAAAATTAAAAGCAAGCAGCATAAAAATAGCAAACATCATGGTGTTAAAGTTTAACCTGTCTGACTCTGAAGAGGAAAGCTGTGCAGGGACCAGCAGGTGTAAGACAAACTGCTTGTAGTCTCACATTTATACCTGCACACCTGATGACGCTGCTGAATTGGTGGGGTGCCAAAAGGTTCTTACATGTAACTGTGAATTCTTGTTCAACACCCTCCTCCTCCGCTTGATTTCTTTTCTGTGAAAGAACCCGGCAAGCTTTTTAATCTTGTTTTCTTTTGTCTATTTAACGAATGTGGTAAAACAAGACAGAAACCAGCCCGGTTTCAACCTCCATTATTATTGAAAGTGCAAACTATTCCTGATTTTACAAACTGTTTTGCAGAGTGAGAGCAGTTTTCATTTAACCACATAATTTTATTTGTATTTTTTTTAATGAGCTAGTCTTTATGGAAAGTGTTTAAACGAGAAATGAACTTTAAGGAAAACGTGTTTGGTGTTGATCCAGTGCAAACCTGTTGGATCACCGTGTTGCTAGTCGGAACTTGCAACTCAGGTGAAAACTTGTCTGCTAGCAGGAAAATGCGCAAACTACCAAGATGTGTGTCAAAAAAATATAGCATATAACTTATCAGAAATTTCTGGTTACAGTGAACAGTTTGGCATCAGAACCTCATAATGTCAGACATAGCAATCATCCGTATGTCAGTCCATTCATAAATCACTCATGAACATGTTGGGTAGAACCTGCACCTGTTCAAACTTACCCTGCGTGCCAAAGAAGTGCTTTTAAGATATAATGGACCATGAAATTTAAAAATATTTGCAGACAACAAAACTTTAAGTTTGCAAGCTGCATTGAAGATATGACTACTTTTTCTCCAGTTGAAATGTATTTGTGCATTTAGCTGTCAAATATTTATGGCTAATACTTTACTTACAGAAGTTTGATTGTTAGTTGTTTGTGTCCAAAGCAGTTATGGTGGGTATGAACTAAGAGGCTATTTTTAGCATGACCTCTTTCAAGTCTTTTTTTTTGTTTGTTTTCAGCCGGCTGAAAATAAAGTGTGTTCTTGGAGCTGTTTTCTTTCATGACGGACAAATCATCATCAGAGCTGGATTTGAAAATCTAATGAAGTCCGCTCATCTCTGCAAGCTACGGGAAAGTTAAAAAGTTTTTGGAACAGTTGTTGGTTTAAATAAAACAATTTATGGTGAAATATTCAATTTAGGTTTAAAGTGAGAATTTGTAATGATACATTTGTATTTTGGTTTCATTATATGACAAAATTTTATAGAAGCTGTAAGTTTTGTGGGTTACTGTTGAAATTTCAGTGTGGATCATTAAATTTACATGTTGTACCTGAATGCACCATTTATAAAGGTGTGTATTTGTGTAACATTTTATTAAATAATTAGACGCGCAGATTGCGTGACAGCGCATTATATCCGAGCTGAAAGCCCAGCTCTAATAGTTACGGTTCATTGTTGCTTTTATTACATCTGTCAGTCATCAGTTCATCGTTTGTATTACTTGACATGGTTGTTAAAAGTCAGCAGTGTGACGGCTGGAGCACTTCATGAGGAATCCCTTTAGACTTATCTTTTGTTTTTCTTCGTGTGAATTGAAAAGAAGCCATGTGCTGCATTTAAACAAGAACTCTCCATCCACATGCAAACTGCAGATAGTGTTTAATCATTCGCAGGAGCTTGAGTAAATGTGACAGCAACACTTGATGTTTGATTTATCTCGATTTGTGAAAGGAAAACATGGCTTGTTTATATCTAATTTTGTATTTTACCTACTGGATCAGGGATTTTAAACTGGTTAAATGAGTTTAACAAGACAAATATGATTAGAGTTTAAAATAAAGAGGCTGAATCAGTCCAAGCCTTAAAGTCCCATCACAACACACCCAGCAATTTTTTTTTTAACTTTCTGAGAATTATTCTGTAGTTTAAGTGGATTTATTGTCATTTCAACCGTAAAAATGTTTCACGGTACACTGAAACAAAACAACGCTCCGCACGAAGGTGCTACATGAAAAACAATTTCACAAACTAACAAAGAACACATGCAAGCAGGTGCAACAATGCAAGACAAAAGTGCACTGACCACATAATTCTGTGCATGAAGTGCACTTGTGCAAACATGAGCAACACGTTCCATGCCTCCACTGTACTGTATTTGTTATATAACTTGTTTTTTCCATCTAATTTTTGCACAATGACCAGAAACTGATTGTTTTTCTGACTTGGCTCGTTCTTTCATGTGAAGTGTTATATCACACCTGGAAGTTGTTATATAAAGTACCTAACCTGCTGCTGTGACGTTTGTTTTTACCTGCCTGACTCGATGTGAGACTTTGTAAGCCAACAATACGTCAAGAAAAGAAAGAAAACAAATATTTAATTCAGTTGAAATCAAAATAATCAATCTGAACAGACAGTAAGACTGTCGAATCCTTTTAAATGGACAGTTCTCTCCATTCATTTACATAAAACTGAAGTCAGTCGGTCTATAATCCTTTAGGTCATTCGGATGAGTCTTTTTGGGGATGAGGATGATCACAGATTCCTTCCTCTGGTTGGGGGCAGAACCAGAATCCAGAAGCTGCTGAAACAATCTGTTTAACTGACTGCAGCAGTTCTTCAGCACCCTGCCCCTGAGCCTTGGTTTTGGAGTTTTTGGAGAATGGATGTGACCAGGTGTCTGTTGATGTTGAGGTGTGGGTGGAGGGGGTTCAGCGATGAGAATGTCCAGGTCATACGTTGTTGCTGGTGTGGAACTGTGTGAAGAACTTGTTCAGTTGATCCTCGAGAGAGGCAGGATCTGAACTGCTGACCGCTGCAGACTTTGAGTTCAGGGTCTGCCACACCTCTCTTACGTTTCTGGATGTTCGTTTGTTCTCCACCCGGTTCTTATAGTTGATCTTGGCCTACGTGGCCTTCCTCCTGTATGCTGTTTATAGCTCCACTTGAAGAAAAGCATGTACAAAATAATAATAATTAGCTTCTCATTAACACAATCAGGCCATTTAGGAAAAAGCTAATTCAAAATGCATGAATATAAATTATATAAATTAATATTTATATATTCTTGTATCCTGCACCAACAATTGTGACATTTATTTATGTTTTAAATGTAAAAAACTGTCATATTTGTAAATCCTGTATCAAAAGCATTAATTTAATTTGATAAGAACCCAGCTCGGGGTGTTTAACTTTATCTGTGGTCAAGTAAATTGTGGGTGCCTCACATGTGAGAAACTAATTGGATCCAGCAGTCAAACACCAAAACTGAACCTGTTCACACAGGTCTGAAGAGCAGAACCATTTCTACAGAAATATTGAGGAAAACATGTTTTTTGTGTTGGGTCTGAGTTATTGAGCTCTTGTGGGAATTACCTGAACCTGTTAAAGCTGATGTGACAATGACCTGATGATTAATCAAATGTAGAGAGTTTATTTTCATCGGTTACTCTGTTTCACTCATTGTGAGTGGACTGGGTAGAGGAGGGCATGACTCGGTTTCCTGGGATTGTTTTGGGGCACTTCCTGCCTTCAAACAAAAACAGGAACATTGAGGATTGTGAACATTACTTCTAGAACATTACTTTTATCCTTTAACGCGTCAGTAGAATATGAGGAAAGAAGAGAGTCGGCTGAGTCTCATCAATTTAATGGATTACATCTGTCTGAAGGAAAAAGATAGAAATCAGAGAATGTTCCAGAAGAAACATGTCTCAGGTTTGAACAAAAGACAAGCAAGAGTCTTAGTTTACAAATACATCTGTCCATTTATCTGTCAGCCCATTGGTTCATCCATCCATCATTCTATTAGGTCAACTATCCCTTCATTTATTTGTCCAGCTGTCCATCCACCCTTTCATTCAACCATCCAACATCTGCCCATCAGCTGTTCATTCATCCATCCATCCATTAATTTATCAGTCTATAAATCCATCCATTCATTCATTGTTTCATCCTGTCCAGCTTTCCGTCCATCTATTTGATCATTCATCCATCCATCCATCTGGGTATCCATCCATCAGTCTATTTATCCATCCATTCCTTCATTCCATCCATTCATTGGTTTGTTTGTCCATCTGTCTGTCTGCCTGACCATCTGACCATTCATCTATTCATCCATTTATTCATCCATTGTTTTGTCCATCCATCCATTTGTTCATCAGTTTATTCACACATCTGTCCGTCCACAGGTGTGTACATTCTTTCCATACATGTCTGTCAGTTTGCCAACATTGTATTCTCACGTTAAGTTTTCCAGTTTTTTTTTTTTTTTTAATATGGATCAGTTTTATTTCTTGAGGACTCTTTAGAGACATTATTGGTCTTTAATTGTAACCAGAATGGCAGGTGTAGACATTTATCTGGTTTCATGTGTTTCTGGTTTCTGGTTTTACATTCATCTGGTTTCAGAACCTTAAAAATGAGTAAAACTCTTTAAAGACCCAGATGAACAGTATAAATATTTAATATTTGGAAAACAACTTAAATGTTTGAACTGAAAAGTCTTTTTAATATGGAAAAGGAGAACTGTAAATTAAGCTGCCATATATTGTCTACTAGCTGTCAAAATACACAAAAAACAAATTGAGATCTAGATTTTTTTTTTTATTTGTAG
>JARVGQ010000781.1:19866980-19880580 GCA_031762355.1 Hypsolebias martinsi
CCGAAAATCCGGAGTTACGGCAGCCACGTGGCCGGCGCTCTGAGTTACGGCAAATCGTGTTGCGAATGGGCCGTAGGAACGGAACCCGTTCGTAACTCGGGGACCACCTGTACTGGCCGCACTTGTATATAAGCTGAACGTGTCCACATTGTAACAGGAGGTATTTACACAGAAAAAACATTTAAACTTTGAACTAAATGCGTACCCGTAACATACACAAATACATACAGCAATTTATTCATTTTTTTTTCTGAACAGTGCCTGTAACAGAGCTGGTTAAAAAATAAACTAAAATACAAGAACTACCAGGAAGTCATTGATTGCTGTCTTCATTCTTCCTGTGCACTAAAACCACTAAAGTCATCTTCTTCTGTGTCAAAATAGAACAGACTGAAAAACAATCACACTCATCCTCACTTTCTCTTTTGTTGTCGCTCTTAACATCACTTTTGTCTCAAGGCAAATTCGCACTTGAGCTTGTGCGGTTCTCTTCATTATGCAGTAGCCTTTTGAAACCTGTTGTTGATTGGATTTTTTTTTAACCCTGTTCCGCTGTCAGGATCCACTGGCAGACTTGAGCAAAAGTTGCTCTTCTCATGCAGCCACGTTTGGTAAATGATTTCTCGCTGCCAGTCATCCAATCATCCCACTGAGCTTAGAGTGCCACTTTATATGCATGACTCACACTGATGTTGAGCGGCTGCAAATACTTTGTTGTGCCCCCAGGGACCACAGCTGGATAGCTTTTGTTGTCTTTTTGCATTGAATCAGTTCTTCACATTGCCGTCTCCAATGTCTCCAGTAGATTTACTGATGCCTTAAGTGGAGCAGCTCTATTTCCTTCTTTTGCCCCTTTTCCATAGTACCTCTTAGTACCAGTACAGCATGGTTCAACTCGACTCGGTATGGTACACATTGCGTTTCCATAGCCCCTTTCAGTACCGGTTCCAGTGGACGGGGTTCAAATTGACGTCACCTGCCTCACCAGCTGGTGGCAGTAAGACAATGGAAAATAGGTTTCATTACAGGGTGAGAATTTATTTTTAAGTTTCTTATTTAAAAGTTTCTGGTAAAAATAAAAAAATAAAAATACAGATTATTAAAATGATAAAATTAATCTCTCTCTCTCTCTCTATACGTACATACACATGTATATATATACACATATATATATATATACACACACATATATATATATATACAAACATATATATATATATACACATATATATATATACACATATATATATACACACATATATATATATACACATATATATATATATACACACATATATATATATACACACATATATATATATACACACATATATATATACACACATATATATATACACACATATATATATACACACATATATATATACACACATATATATATATATATATATATACTTTGTATGTGAATGCTCCTGTAAAGAGCCCTGAGACAAGTTAGTTGTGATTTGGCGCTATATAAATAAACTAAACTGAATTGAAAAGCTACTAATAAACATGATGGATGATGATCATATTGCTTAATGCTTTGGTGAGAAGGAGTGATTATTATTATAGTTTCATATTGGCTAGTGAGTTTTTTTCCCTAAAAGTTAACTTGGGCTACACTGTATTTCTTAGGCTGTGGCAAGAATGTGTGAGAGAAGCAGAGTGTGCTTTCTTCACACAAGGAGAGCTGTTCGTCAAGTTACTTCTTCTTGTGCCAGTAACTCCAAAATAGTTATTGAATCAATAACAATTACCTTACTTGTGTAGGTAAAACTAGATGCTAAACAACCCATTAAAATACACCAAAATGCAGGAAATGGCATCAACATTTTTCAAAATGTTCTGGGGGAGGACCCCCAGACTCCCCCCTCCCAAGCGAACAAAACAACTCCTCCTTTTTGAAGATCAGAGCGATAAAGATTAAATCCATCGACTGCCAGGTCATTATTCAAGACAGATTTGTTGAGCCAGGATTCAGACGAGATTAAATCAGTCCCAAGCAAATGGACCAGAATGTTCAAAGTGTCAAGTTTTCTCAAAAGACTACAATTACAGAATACAATACAGAATTTGAGGTTATCAGTTGTTGTCGGTCACAGAAAAAGAAATAAACATTTGAAATATATCAGTCTGTGTGTAATGAATGAATAGAATAGAAAAGTTTCACTTACTGAATTAAATCAACTTTTTTCATGATTTTCACAATGATGGACACAAGAGGGCAGCATTTAATCAAACCTCAACACACTGGTTGCCTTTACGGGTATTAGTCTTTTTGCTAATACAGTATTTAAGATAATGACAATTAAGAAAGTCATAATTAACTGTGTGTACATCTGACATGGTACAAATCAGGTTCTTTGTTAAAAAGTCAATGAGACAAGTTGCTTTCCTTCAAAAAAGGGTTTAATCACAAAAGTGAATGCAACAACTTCCTAAGTTATTATTTTTTTTTTTTTGTCTGAGCAACATTTCTTGTTATCCAACCTCTGAATTAAAATCCTCTCAATATCCCTCAGGCATCTACCCTTAAGTGTCTCCTCTCATGTCTGGGAGACTTAGTGGAAGAAGGCCGTGCAGGGAGCTGATACACAAACCAGATGTGAAAACCGTTTGCCAGATGTGGCTGCTCTGCTTTGCTTTGCTCTCGTTAGGGGAGTTAAAGTGGTCAACCATGAATGGATTTACCGGGGAGGATCGCTTTCAAAGCGCAGTCATTGGCCAAACTAAACAAAAGCAGAAGGAGCCGTTAGAGACGTGCCGGGTGGAAAAAAGGATGAATAATTATGACTAATGATTAAACTCAAGAACCTTTAAAGGAGAAAAAGAAGGGAGGAACGTAAACGTGGTTGTGTTGTCTGTACTCGTGCCAAATTCAATGAGTTGACAAGAAAATCTGCTTCTTGACAGTGAAAGTTAAAAAAACAAAAACCTAAAATTCAGTGGGAAATGTTTATTCTTCTAACCATAAAACTGAAAAAATATGGCTAAAAACCAAACATTGTGTTGGACACAATGAGCTATTTCACTTTAGCGTCATAAAATTACACCTTAAATGATCAAATCGTGATTGTTGCTACATAAAACTAATGCGAGAGAGAAACAGGTGAGCTGCACTGAATGACCTGGACTCTACAAAAAAACGTGCAAAAGACTAAAAGTCCTCCAGGTAAGAACCACATGAAGAAGGAGAAGACCGCTACTTTGCTAAACAAGCAACAAAAAGTGAAATATTGATAAAAGTTCAAAAAAAGTAGGTTGGAAACATCATTTAATCATCAAAAATGGTTGTGAAGTTTCCTGCAGAGAAGAAAAGAGGACTAAAAAAGAAGCCTTGGTGGAATCGATGAAGTGTGAGTGGATCCAGAGGTTTAGAGGTGATGAGAGATGAAACGCTCAACACAAAGGAGAGAAGTCAAACAGACCGTCGTCAACTGCCTCCACTGTGAGCTGCCAGGTTAGGAGTTTCCAAATACAAGAGGTTAGGAAGGGAAAAACAAATCCCTGACTTTAACGTCTCTTCTTTTGAGCCTCTGGTCAGAAGACGAGTTAGGAGCTTTGAAAGTCTGCTCCAGAGTGACATCATTAAAGGGCCATTACACCAAAAACAGGTTTCAAAACTCCCTTCCTGCTTCTTTGCATCACTCGTTCCTGTTCCTCGGACGTTTTCTCAGTTTGTTGATATTCAGAGGACTAAAGATTTCCAGCTGAAACGCGACTCGGTAAGTGGACAAAGACCAACTGCTTAGTTTGTTTTGTTGTGTTATTACAGAGGGTTACACATGAGTGTGAGCAGAGCAGTTGTTTCTTTAAGTCTTCGTCAGGAAGTTAAGGGTCTGTAAGCATTTAAAGAGCTGTTATAATAATAATAATAATAAATAAATAAATAAATTATACTCTGCAGTGTCTTTGGGGTTTTCCAGTCCTCCACTCAGGCTGAGCCAAGACTGTTTGGACAGGGAAAGTGGGAGATATTGAATGTCTTGTCTAGTGTTACACCAGGGAATAGCCTAATCCAAACTGGGCTCATTCTTCCCCACATGAATGGTGGAAGCTTGTGTGTGCATGTGTGTGTGTGTGCATTTGGAAACATACTACATCCTCCTGCTGAGCATAGAGAGCCCAAAGAACAACCAAACCCTGGTGAGTGAAAGAAGAAAACTGGCTGGAGGCCCGGCGCTGGACAACGCTCCACTTGTTTTTAGGTCCTAAACAAATAAAAGCAGAAACATCAGCTCAATTTATTCACGACAAGGAGGGAAAACACTCGAGACGTGATCTGTCAGAAACTCTGCAGCTTTTTTCTCTCGTTTGAACATAAACAGATGACAGCCACATACCAGAGAGGAAAAAATGTGGGATAAATTTGAACTTAATACTTTACCTTCCAGTACAGGACTAGAAGAAGAAAAAAAATCACAGAAAACCTGGGAAACTGTTAGTTTATGCCCTGATGCATGCTCAATAATCCAAAAAATACAAATAAATAAATAAATAGGAGTCACACCTAATAAACTAATCCAAACACTTTTCCATCAGCGCAGCAAATACAACTAGTAATCCACTTCAAACCAAGCATAAAACCTGACAAGAAAAATAAAAACACAACAAACATGTTTTAAAGAGACTTAAACTCAATAAATCTTTAAACTCACCACAAACTGCTGTCCTTGGGTTAAAATGAACCCATATTTTAAATTAAATCTTATGTCTTGAGCCCAGGACAGCAGGAGGGTTAAATTAGGGATGTCCCAATCCTAATTTCTTTGTTCTTGTACCAATCCACATTATTTAAAGGGATAGTCTGAACATTTTGAAAAAGGGGTTGGCAGAAAAGTTGTGAACAGGTAATATCTCACCTGTTGCAGATTGCTGAACTATCTGAAGAGATAAAATGGCATGAGTGACACGCTAACGGCTAGTTCAAAAACCATTACAATTAAACTTCAGAGTGTACATGTGTGCAACTGTAACAATAAAAGGAACTTTACAATATTCCTGTCAGTTTTACATTAATTTGCAATAGGTATTATACACATTCACATTCATATTGTATATACTGTACATAGGGCCATAATGTAAAGTTATTATTTTTATTGTACTCTATTAAGATTATGGCTATTGTAGGCTAAGGTGATTGTACTTTATTTGTAAGAGCTATTAGCAGTAGCAACTAGATGTAGCATTTCTACTGCTTCCTGCAAGATCTTCACGTCTCTGCTGAAAGAACTGAGGATATTGTGGAGCAAGGATGGGAAAACAAATTAGACATGACATTATCTGCCGTAACAATAAAATATTTTAATGAAGTACATTGGAGTATTTCTTTCTTGGCACAGTGGACCACCAAACAGCAATCTGCCTCATAACAACACCCCCACAAAAAAAAAAAAAAAAAAACAGACAGCCTATCTTTTGAAAGAAGTAGGGCAAAAAGTCTTACAATAAATTGTTTTTACAATGTGCATTGCACGTGATTCACACATCTAATTCCTCTTCAACTCACACCAGTGTTGAGCTTTGCCAGCTTGATCGCGTCCTAAAATACACAAAACCAGTTTTTTTGGCCACATGTCCCGTTATAGCTCAGCAAACGGGCCTTACTGTATAAAAACTCACATCACTTCCATGGCCCTGATACACATCAGTTCATTCATAAATGCACAGAGCAGCAGTCATGACTCGGGCCTCTTTACACCTCCGTTTGCTTTGTTTTCCTTCAGTTAAACTCTAAGATTTCTGCTGCGTGAAGTTTCCCTCTGTTTTGTTGACCTGCTTCTTGTTCACGCCAGACACTTCTCTTTCCCTTCCCAGCGGTCCAGTTAGTTCATTTCTGAGAGCTGGACACGGGTCGGACTGAAATAACAGTCGGGTTCTCCAAGTTAAACTGCAACATATGAAACCCTTGTGCTTCCAGCAGGCTGCCTGCCACGCACAGAATGTGTCTCCAGTTTTCTAAAAGGTGGCAAAGGACTCACACAAACCCAAAAAAAAAAAAAAGATGAACACACAGGTGCCATTTTCACACTTTGACAAAGCAGACAGGGAGCTGAGCCTCAGACACTGTGGTCATTGTTCGAAGGTTTGGTGGGATCAGAGGACCGTTCAGAGACCAGGAGGAAGGGTCAGGGTGGACCTGATCTCACAATGTTTGCTTTCAGAGAAAACTTTGCTGTCGGCAGGTAGTCACATGTTGGACATGCTGAAAAAATAATAAAAAGGATTTGTCTAAAGCTTTTAATTTCAATTAGTAAGCCAAGTGGTGAAATCCCAGTAATGAAGGTGTTGCTCCAGAAAAAGAAAGATTTACCAGTTCATCCATGTTCCAAGCGTCACCTTCGTGGTCATGAGATTTAGATCATGACCAAAGAATGAGATACCAGATCAAAGAGTCCAGGCTCAGCCTTAAGAGGAAGAGTCAGGAGCTCCACCATCCTGACAAAACCCCTGCTCCTCTGATGTGAAGGGAATCTGCTGAGGTTGTTTGAGCATCTGATCAGGATGCTTCCTTGTCATCTCCAACTGGGAGGAGACTCTGGGGCTAACCCAGAACCAGCTGGTGGGATTATAGATCCTCTCTGGTCTGGGGATGCCTCAGGATTACGTGGTAAAGTTGGAGAGAAGTATGCTGAAGTTTCTTCCGTACACCAGCTGTCCATCAATAGGTGTACCAGTACTCATCATCGTCTATACTATTCAGTACTATGGTATTTTGTCTTGGACAACCAGATCTTGCCTCAAGAAATGGACATGAGTTAAAGTTGTCAGTCACTGCGATGGATTTCCGTCATCTGAAGAATCAAGGTGTTATGTCTGTTTGAACGAGCTGAACTTGATTATATTTAGAATCGCGCTGAGAAATAACCTTTTCTTCTTCTTTCAGCTGCTCCCTTTTTCAGGGGTTGCCACAGCGAAAAAACTCGCATGAAGAATTGGCGATTGTTTTTATGTTGAATGCCCTTCCTGACATAGGCCACAGAGCTACCACAGCCCTCTGTGTGGAGCAGAGAGCTACCATCTAGGATGCTCAGGGAAGCAGATGGTGGGGGTTAAGAGCCTTGCTCAAAGGCCCAGATTGGGGCAAATGATGGGAGACAGGTGTGGGTGGTTTTACCTTTCCCACCCGCATTTTGATGTTGCTGGCCCAAGGCGTCAAACCAGTGACCTTCTGATCACAGGCCCACATTTTAACCTCTGCGCCACCACTCCCTCATTGAGAAATAACTAGTTATTCATATAGTCATAGTAATCAAATATGAAAAAAAAATCTGTTCTACTCTACTTCCTGTGCTATAATTATTTTAAATACATCCGACAACCCCTCAATTGAAAACACTGAAATGACATCAGAGGCTCAGGTAGCCTCTAGATGCAGAATATTTTTCAGTCTAAAGACTTTTTCCTGCTTTAATCCCTGCCTTAAATAGGCTGCGAGTGCCTCTTGTAAAGTCTGATGATGAGAAGAACGAAGAAGTTCCACTCCAGCAGCTCCTGAAAGAGTCTGCCACCCAGGAGCTTGGAAATCCAAACAGTCCACTGACAACATTTGTATGTAGTAAACTTCGAGTGCAATATACGCATTAAATTAAAATTGAGATTTTTTTTTTGCTTTCTTTATTACAGACAACCAAACATTGTAGCAGACATTTAGCTGTTTTATGCTAATTTTAGCTTTGTCAACTAATTTCACTTTTTTTTTTTTTTGCACTCATTTAAGCTTTTCAGCCTAAACGAGCAAAAATGTGCTCTCTTCACTTTCCTCTGGTAATTTCAGCTTCTTTCTGCTTTTTTGTTGTTGCTAATTTTAGCTTTTTTAATATAACCACTTTTTGTGCTAATTTTTGCTTCTTTCAGCCAAATTGGGCAAACGTGTTCTTTCTGATTTCTTATGCTAATTTAAGCTAGTTCTACCTTTTCAACTACCTTTTTTTTAGCTAATTTTAGCAGTCTTCAGATAAATTCATGTTTTCTTTGTAATTCTTGCTACTTTCAGCATTCTTTCTGCTAATTTCAGCTTATTATGCTCCTTGAAACATTTTTCAGCTAGTTTCAGCTTTTTCCTTCTATTTCAGCTACTATTTAGCTATTTTTATGCAAATTTTAGCTTTTGCAGCTAGTTCCACTTTTTTTTAAAAGCTCATGTCAGCTCTTTCCACTTCCTTCTAATAGGTCAAACTTCTTTATGCATTTTGGCTACTTTTTAGATTTTGTTGTTGTTCTTAATTTTAGCTTTTTTTTTTTAAAGCTGATTTCCAAATTTTTGTGCTCATTTCTGTTTATTTAAACCTAATTCAGCAAATATGTGTTTGCTCTGCTTTCTTCTGATATTTTAGGCTTGTTTTTTCATTGCATCTACATTTCCGTATTTTTTAAGCTAATAACAGCTGTTTTTCAACAAGTTCTTCTGCAATAAACATTCACACTGCATTTTTGTAGGAAACGCAATTTCTCTAGTTATAACTTGGTACGGTTTTACTTTTGGACAGTCTTACTCTTGATACAAAAAGTCACTCTCTGACTTTTCTTCAATGGATGGAATTTAAACTAAGCAGCCAAAACATGAACCGAAATCAACTCATAAGAATTTACTGTAGTTTTGGTGCCAATCAGTGTCTAAAGTTTCAGGTTATTTGAGGCCAAACACACACACAAAAAAAAAAGATTCAAAGGCTAATCTGAGTCATAGCTTTGATTTAACGAATGCTGGCAGACTCAAACATCTGGCTTTATTTTCACTGTCAGCGTAAATAAAACAGGGATGGGACCAACCTCCGTGAAATGTTTGTCAGATGCAAAAAATAAAATGTAGCTAGACTTAATAATGTCATCTAGGTTTGCAGTTTCTTACTTTAGGAAGCTGTTTTTAAAAGAACTGAATCGGAGAGGCATTAATCAGACAAGGCTCGCCTCGCGTGACAAACGCAGCCAAGAACGAATAAAACGTCTGACGTTTGACATTCAGGAGTGAAGCGCCATTACAAGCAGAAAAGGTCGTCTCAGAGCGACCATCCTCACAGATGCCATCGTTCTGTCCCTCCCTATATAATCTACACAGAGCCAGTTCAAAGCAGCCATGTTGTGCAGCAGTGAAGGACTTGACCTGAGGAAATAGGACGGCGGGTTAGAGCTGCAGAGACGTGTGGCTCCATCAGCTGATCCCAGGGGTTATGCAGTCAGGTGGAAAAAATGTGGGGGATGCAGCCGATCAGATGAAACAAGGTTAAAGGAGAGCGTGTTACAGATGCTCTCAGGCCATTTTCTCTCCCTCAGAGTTTAACCTCCTCCTCAGGTCCTGTTGCAGCTACACGCCGAAACAAGGAGGGCGATTCAGGACCTCGACAGGAAACCTGAAGTGTAGCCAAACAAATCACTGCTCAGACAGGGTGTGGCCTCTCATTCTGCCTGCTTTCACTCACGCCGACCTCCCACCTCCTGCTGAGCTGCCGAATCCACTTCACGGCATAAAATCCATTCACTGTTGAACCGAAGCAGCTCAGAGAAGAAGATTTACGAAACTGAAGCTGCACGAAAACCAAACAATCTGTGGCTTGAAGCACTCCAATGCTGTGATAGCCAAATAACTAAAACATATTGTTGCCATGGTGATTCCCACCGTTTTATGAATCAAAGGAAAAAGGGCAGAGCACCACCTTCATTCTGTTTACTTTTTCTCATCAGGTAGGAATGCAGCCTTGAACAAAGGCAGTGACTTTGGACTTTTAGGGGCAGAGATTTGAGTTGATGGATCCAAGCAAATGGTTTTTGGAACGCACCCCGTCAAAATAAGAGTTCCTGGATCTTGTTCCAGCAGGATACGGCTCAAATTAAGCCCTGGTCTGCAGCTTTCAAGAGACACTAATCATGCAGAACTCATCTTCACTGCTAAAAGAGCATCGCTTCTCTGCAAAAACCTTGAGAACCAACTATTAAAGCTCAACAGTCTCTTTACTGAGTAATGTTTTGCAAACTGAGTTAGATTTTCATCTCTTGCCACTCACATTGACTTTATGTTGTCGATTGTGCCACTGATTTAGATTCACAAATTTGCAGGCCATAGCTTGATGTGTAAGAATGTGTTTCAGTTCATAGCTAATGGTTACTGCTGTTTATAGTTTCACATCAGTAAGAAATAGCTTTTAATATCCATCCATCCATTATCTTTTACCTGCTTCTTCCATTTTAGGCCACGGGGGTTGCCGGTGACCATGTCCAGCAACCACTGCGCAAGGGGTGGGGATCACCCTGGACAGGTCACGAGTCCATCAATATATATGGGTTAAAATTTTGGTAAAAAGATAAGTGGTTTATTGCTGAATTCCGTTGGCTAATATTGACTTTATGTGTCTTATTTATGACTATGTATTTTCAGTCTTATTAAAGTCAGGTTGGTTCCTTATTTGCACACTGTCATTTAATGATATAAGATGATACTCAGCAGTAACTACTTGAGTTGGTTAACAGTACCATTTTCCACCACTAGATGACAGCAGAGTAGTAGAAGCAGTAAGTAAGGCATGTCGTCGTATCTTGTATAGGTAAACGCGGCTATAATGACAAATTCAAAAAATTTCAAGACAAAAACAAGTCGACTTTATTTATTATACTTTATTGTTTTTGTCTTGAACTTTTTTGAATTTTCCATGTCCTTGACGACTGAGAATCTTCACCAGCTATTAATGACACAATCGGCTTGCCAAAGTGCACCCACCTTTGTTCTGTTCTCTGCTTGGACCAAGTCAAACCAGCTGCACCGCCCCGGCAAAGTGCAGCTAATTTGACCATTAAAGTTAATTTATTATGCAAACGTTAGACTGAGACACACCTTCACTATAATTTTGGAGGAAACATATACGCAATTGTCTTTAGGTGCTTTTCTTGTTAAACTTCGAAGAAATGCGGAGGCTCGTCCCTCTGCATGTACCAGCTGCTTCTGCAAATTGGGTTTTGAAATACAGATGATTTGACCATCAAAGTGCATTTATTAAGCAAAAGGTAGACTGAAACACACCTTTACTATAATTTTGAGAAAACAAATAATTGTTTTTAAGTGTTAATCTTGTTAAATTATTGTTAAAGTCCTCGTGCATGCTCTCGCCATTTGGCAGCCCATCAATTTTTGGCACAACATCGGCCCACATTTCCAGGTTGTCAGAGGTGATGCGTAACAAACAAGACACATCAGTGGTGATGCATAATAGATGCGACATATACAGTGAAGCAACATATTTATGGATTTTTTCCAATTTTTGGGACATATTTGGACTGATGCGACTTATAGTGCGGTGCGACGTGTACGGCAGAAAATACAGTAATCTCGTTCATCACCAGCTTTGACTCGGGACCAGTAGAGCACCTTCCAGCCCTGATTCTACACATGGCAAAGTGTTTATAAAAACACCAGCAGCTTCTTCTGGCACTGAAAATACAGACGCTCTGTGCTGCGGGGGGACACCCAGAAACATCAACAGCAGCCAGATACTGTTGATCCATTATGTAAGCTGAATAAAACAGATCCTGAAGGGGGTGGACTTGCTGGGCCTAAGACACGCAGGAAACATGAAGCATCTGAGCCCTTTCAGCTGGCAAAATCTCTGCTCCTATTAAACACACGCCAAACGAAGCAGGAAGAAAAAAGCCTGACAATACCATTAAAGAGACGGAGGTGAGCCGGGTGGAGGAGGGGTGGGACCTCGGAGGCTTTGGAGCCAATTTGAGGACCTTGTGATGCAAAACCAGTCCTCAGCAACAGACAGTTCCCATGGCAACTGTGAGCTGCCAAAGTTCCTTGTTGACAAATGACGGCTCCGCTCTCCTCGGCGCTCGCCCAGTGATGTGTGTGTCTGCGTCTTTAGCGACGTGTGTTTTTGTGTGCGTTACTTGGCAGGATCTTCTTTGGTGTGAGGGGGGTTGGAGGGTAAAAGACAAACAGGAGGGGAGAATTATGGGAATTGCAACTAAAAGTAACCTTTTATTTGGACACTTCTGTAGATTCCAATTAGACTTTGAAGAACTACAGATAAAACAGGTTTTAGTTTTCCTAAGTTTCTTAAATTTGGTTAAGTTAATAAAACTTAATGGTAGTTGTAATTTTTTTAATTTAAGTTTTCTTTACTGGGACACACTGGGCCTTCTCTCGCTTTCACCAGAAAGGGAAAAATAAGAAGCTCCGGGTTTCTGAATAAAAATACATTCAAGAAAAAGGTATTTTTACAAATTAAATCTAAACAGACGGTCTATCTTCCCTTTAAAGTAAAATATAAAAACTTATCAATTATATGTTTTTTTTTTTCCCAATATATATAAAAGAGAAAGACATTTCAGGGCGTGCCGTTCTCCGGTTTCACCGGTTAAACTGAAAAAGACGTCACCAGTGATTAATGCATCCCTATTTTTAAACAGTTGTTATTTATGAGCTTTTCTCAGGACTATAAATGTTCTAGAACAAAACATACTCAGCTGAAAACTAGAAGTAAAGAATGATGAAAATCACATTTGGCAAAATAAAGACAAATCAAGCTTTTTTTTATATTTTGTTTTGTATACTGTATGAAGAGATTTACATTGACAATTTATCATGTGCATAATAAAATCACATCAAACTACCTGCCCATAATAAACACTTAGCAATAAGACATAAATGCCTACAGCCAGTTTAGATGACAATTAAAACGCTATTGAGTTTGGGAAGAGTTGATGAAAGAATAAAAAAAAATTAGGAAGCTTGTAAATTACATCATGTGGACCGGCGAGACGTGTTTTGTGTGTTGAGGATGACTCTCAGCTACTTCCAACGCCAAACTTTAGCTCATTGTTCAAAAATTTGAGTAGTAGTCCCTCGCTACTTCACGGTTCGACTTTCGCTGACTCGCTCTTGCGCGGTTTTTCCAAAGATTGAACACATAAAAAAAGAAAAAAAATTTACATGACACATTTGCCAACTTTAATATTACTCACAAATTTGGGACAGCACATGATACTGTACAATAAGTTTTTAAAAATCACTGTACTTCGGACAGGCACTGCTATTTTGTAGTTTTCTTTCTGTATCATACACTATCATAGGGACTACATTCCCCAGAAGCCAACAGTGCCCCGCCCAGAAGCCCCATTGCCTTCTGCTGAAATACATAGAGGGAAAGTTTTGAGCTGATCTAAAAAAAAGTTTGGTCCTTTACAGTAACTTCGACGCCCAGCGGACGCAGAGAGCCGCAGGGAACCCACCGGGAACTGGACCAGAACTGGACCTCCAGACTCTTCGGTGAATCTGAGTGCCACCCATCTGCCCACGAGGCCTTTCGAGCGGGGAGGCGCCGACCAGAGGCCCAGCGTTCTAACCTGGACTCACACCCTACTACCCCAAACTAGAGAGCCGACCAAAACTGGCAGGGTAGGTCTGTCGAAATGGAACCGAGTCGGACCGGAACCAAGCTGCTGTTCTGCAGAGCTGGTTAGTAAAATTTAGTAGCTATATGTATGTATGTTGTTAAAGTGGCGTAGGTTTAAGAGGTTAGAACACTGCAAGAATGTAGGAAGGGTTTCTAAAGCCATATACTGTACATTTCACTTATTGGGGGGGGGGGGGGGGGCGGGTGAA
>JARVGQ010000781.1:19898728-19916370 GCA_031762355.1 Hypsolebias martinsi
TTATTTTTTTAATTAATTAATTAATTAATATTAATCATGTCTGAAATGTATCCGGCAATTCAAATCTCCGCCCTTAAAAGACCAAAGTCATCACACATTTTTATTTTGATTATTTATTAAAAATACAACGAGAGGAGACGTTGCCCAGTCTGTGGAGTGGATGTTCCAGCCGCACTGTGCACACCAGCTCGTGCACACGCTTGCGCACATGCTCCTACCCAGCAGAGACGCGGGCCACATGTCCTGTGGGGATGAAGTGTCTTCGTCCACCTTCAGCTGTGTGTATATGTCTATGTGCAGGAGTTCTGACACATCAGCAGTTGTGTGTGCTCTGTAGCGTTCTAGAGACGCTCTTGTGTGTAAAACGTGTACTATCTGCAGGGCGCACAGCTCAAGGTGGATATGAAGACTCTCCCTGTGGGACATGCAGTCCACGTCTCTGATGTGCAGGAGCGTGTGCGCGAGTTAGTGCGCATATTGAGGCTGGAACATCCACTCCACAGACTGGGCAACATCTCCTCTCGTTGTATTTTTAACAAATAATCAAAATTAAAATGCATAATAACTTTGGACTTTTAGGGACAGAGTTTTGAGTTGTTGGATCCAAGCAAACAGTTGCCGGAACACAGCCTGTCAAAATGAGAGAGTTCCGGCAGGATCTGGCTCAGATTAAGCACTGGTACCGGTATATAATATCCACAAGAAAAATAATTTCTCACAACCACTTCAGCAAAATCAAATGTCTTACATCTTGCAACGAAGCACCTGGCTTTATTCATCTTTTTGTGAATGAGTCTGCCTTACTGGTGTGTCCTCTCTTCTCCGTTGTGATTGACTGATGAGTCTTTATACTTTGACTGCTGGAAGAGTGAGGGCAGAGGAGAGAACTGAGGTGTTGGTCTGATGTTGTTGTTGCTGTTCTCCATCTTTAAGGTCGCTAATACGCCTTCCCACAATGCCTGCCTTGTACCTTGTTATAGTTTGCCTGGTCTGGGAGTTACCAGAAATTCTTGTTTCACAGTTTATGGTTGGAGGGTGTAGGAGAAAATGCAGGGAAACCTTTTCCACCTGTCAATAATTATACAGGACTCTTTCGAGTTCCATCACAATAATTATTGATTTGTAGACAGGTTCTTATTCTTTTTGGATTAATTAAGTTCTAGTATGACCAAGATGAATATACTGTATGGTGAAATGGGACGCTATTATATTTGACCCATCAGAATGCGGTCATTTATTTAACAGAATCAAATTATAACATCACAACACTTACACATAAATGGCTGTGATTCATTTCTTACGGCTTAAACATCAAATATTCTTAAGTAAGACAACAGATTACATTATAAGATGGTAAAATAACTTATCTGAAGGCACTTTAACTTAGTCTCTGGCTTAGAGGTTTAAAGAAAAGTTTTAAGGGGAGGAGATAAGAGTTTAAGAATTAAGGAAAGGTTTTATCTTGGATAGAGTCAACCAGAAAATGGACACACTCTCCCACGACTTCCGGCTTAACCCAGGTACGTTCTTGGTAAACATCGACGACTCTTTACCTTTGGGCAGGCAGACGTTATGTCTCGAGTCTGGTCAGAGTGTTGGCACCCAACCTTTAGACGTAAAAAGGGTCGTCTGTCCATTTGACGTCCAGCTAGATATGTGAAATTTATGCCTACCTCGACAGGCTAGTTCAATAAACAGCAATATTAGAACTGGGTCTGACTGGCGTCTTTTCCCAACACAGGTGTTGGTCACAGCAGTTACAGGTACATTCCTGTGTAGATTAACTACCAGACTCAAAATGTATTCCATCAATCGTAGCTCAGAAAAGCAGTATGTTATACTCTGCCGCCATTGTTGTTGATAGAAATATGCTGTCTATGTGCATGTGGTTTAACAACACCTCTGCGGGAGATATTTACATGATCATTGGGAGCCCTCCTGAAAACCTCCACTCTTATGCTTTTCTGTTTACAGGTGAGAGCCCACAGCAGGAGTCTAATCAAGCTAACACTGCACTGATTGTATCAAATGCTGTTTTGGGGATTGTGATTATCCTTCTTTTGTGGATAATCTGCAGGTCATGGAGGAAAGACTCTACAGGTTCGTTAAACTTTGTGCTGAATCAAATACACAGCCCGTTTCATTCTGCAGTAGTATGAAATGACTGTATTTATGATTTCATGTTCCTTCAGAGGCACCTGATAGGTCAAGTGGCAGTAAAGAGGTCAGTTTGTTTCAATAAATTATTGTGGATCATTTTAATGACCATTTAAGTAACTCTGTGTGATCTTTTGTCCAACTCTTCTAATAAGTCCATGCTTTCATGTTTCACAGACTCACAGTGCAGTTGTCTACGCAGATGTATCCGCACCTCGCAGAAGCTCCAGATCTCCACTGTACAGTGGAAACTCTGTCCTTTATTCTGACATCAGAATATTAAATACTGAGAAATGTGATTTTGATACTGAGAACAAACTAGAAAATGACTAAAAAGCATAAGAAGAAAACACCGTCAATATTTGTGCTTTTTGGTTAAAGTTTGTAAGTTCTTTGTGATTATTATTAGTTTTTTTAGGTGTCCAAGCCAGTGGGGGCAGAGGAACACATCTGCAAAGCAGCAGTGTTTCTATGTATCCAGTGGAGCATAAAACCCTATTGAAACTGTTTTGTTTTTAATTTTTTTTCTTCCATAAATAATAGTCATACTGCAGCATAAAGCACAAGTAGAATTAAGATGATATATACAGTACATGGTAAATGGTAAATGGACTGTACTTATAGCACCTTTCTATCTTATCAAGATACTCAAAGCTCTTTATAACACCACGTGTGCCCTCTAAAAAAAGCTAAGTCTGGTCCTCTGGACATTCAAAAAACAAAACAAAACAAAGCAACAAAAAAAAAAATTGTAGAAACGTTGCGTCTTTCGTCCGAAAGACTTCCTCAGTCTGAGATGCTGTATTCAGCTCAGTCTTATAAATAATTTATTTATGTTTTGACCCACATGAGAATGCACACCAGGTTAAAAACAACAAGAAATGGTGCAGTCATCACCTCACAGGAGGATCATCTCCAGTCATAAAAGCAGCACTTTTCCAGTCCTTTCTATAAATAATAAGTTGGGTTACGCCCGTTTCTATTTTTAACCCTCAAGTTCACTACAGCTGTTTCAGTCTGCAACACAAAGATGCATTCAATCACAACACTTTGTTTTCAACATTACACCTGCTCTCATCTGCTTTTTTTTTTTAAGTTAGCTCACAAATTATTACCGGTATATGCTTATGAGTCAAACGATCAATTTGCCGTTTAGTTTTCTGTTATGCCTTTAAAAAAATGATTCTGTGAACCGCTAAGAGCCTGCTGGTATTTAGAAAAGCAGCTCCAGATGTGAGTCTCCGCTCCCTGCCGAGGAAGATGAATGGCTGGGGGGGAGTGGGGGGCAGGATGCCAACAGGTTCACATCCTTAATGAGCACAGGAGTCTGCTGAGAGCGAGATACGATTGATAGCACCGCGGCAGAGCCGGATCACAGCGAGGATCGTGACAAAGACGAGGCATCTGGCATGAAAAGACAGAACTGCTACCGCCTTCTTCTGGTTTGAGTTTAGTCGGCGCTGCACGGTCCTCCCCGCTGCGTGCCTCACCATCTTCCACATCAAACACTCTTTCCCCTCAGAGGAAAACAAAATGAAAAAGGTGGAATTTCTGGCAAGTGGGTCCGGATGTTGCTGGCAGCGAGCTGAGGTGAAGCTACCTTGTGTCCAATCAGCTGCACTCCAGGCTTCCATTTCAAAAAGACAAAACGTTTATAAAAAGGTACAGCCAATGTGGTATTATTATTAAAAGTGCTGATTACAATAGTACTTCATAAAATAAACTCGATATCCATCAAAATCGCTATGATTTTCAGACCAGTGTGCAACAGAAACAAAAACAGCAATGAATCAAACACTAAGTCCTTGCAGATCAACGGGAATTTGGGGAGATGAGAAAAACCCAGGCCGCTTTGTAGCTTGTGATTTTTTTTAGATCTTACAATGGAACAAACAGTCAAATCTTTCCCAAATGTTTGTTTTGTATATAAACAAATTATACATCAAAATGTAGGTATTTTTGTCTTCTTTTGTGGTGTCACTTTTGTAGGACTTGGTTTACTCTAAAATCCCACACAAAATGTGGTGTGCACCTGAGCCACAAGAGTCTTCTGCCATTCCAGGCTTGGGAATTTTTAAGATACAACTTATAGTTTTCGCACAGCAACTGTCAAGTTTGCCTTTGGTAACTTGGCAGTCAGGGAGTGAAAGGGAGATGTGTGGGTTACCATGGTGACGTCAATGAGCCTCTGGCAATACTGTTTTAACACTTTCTACCAATCATTTTAGTCAACATTTGGCAAATTAAATACACCTGCTAATTATTTTAAGGTGGAATATAAACATTTTTAACATTTGAGTTTTTCTTACCAATAAAAAAAAAAGTGTTTAGACCACAACTCTGGCATGGCTTGAAATTATTTGAAGAAGCTATTCAGACAGTTTAATAAAATCTTACCTGGTTTGAACTCTTTAGTCCTCTGGCTCCACAGTTTGGGGTTTCGGCTCAAATCCAAGGAGTGTTCAAAGTTAACACAATTAAAAACATATATATAGTTAACTGCTAAAAACCACCGGTTCTAATTATAAGCTGTTTTTCATCACAACTCGGGTGATAATTAGCAGCTGAACTGCTGCTGAGTCTGTTCCCGCGCTGGGCATCTTCACGCGCATCTACCGTTTATTTATTTTCTTCCCCAGTATCTCTTGATGCATGCTCAAGTTTCTTCCGCAGTCTTTTAAATCCTACCAGTAACAGCTGTATGTTCCGTTTCATGTAGTTCCAGTTCAGGACGGGGCGGTCCGTTCGCCGCCAGTACTTTCCGCTGCGGAGAAGCTCACCACACCCGGCCAAGAGGTAAAATGAAATGAACCGAAGGCGGAGCGAACATGGAGAGCAGTCACCGTTTTTGGCTCCCTCCCCTTTCCTCCCCACTTCCGGTCAATTGCCGCTGAGGAGTTCAGGGACAGCTCGGATTTTTTTACTTCTACGCACAGGTGCCATTGTATGGAAGAGGATTAGCACCCCAAACAACAACAACGACAACAACAAAAACAATCCTGATTTTTAAAAAAATTTCAGCCTTCTAAGAAAAAAGTTAGAAGTCAGGATTTATTTTTTCCCCCACTGTGGCTCTGTTCATCTTCCATACAATTCAGTGGAAAATGCTTTAAAAAAAAGCTAAAAGTAGTTGTTTTAAACAATGAATTTCAAATATTTTTATCCCCGATATGTTACAGTTGCACCATGAAATAACATCCATCCATTATCTTTACCCGCGTCTTCATTTTCACTGTGCGAAAGGCGGCGACACCCTGGACAGGTCTCCAGTCCATCACAAGGCCACATAGAGACAAATGAGACAAACAACCACTCTCTCACACACACCTATAGGGACAATTTTGATCTGGGGGAGGAAATCGGAGTACCCAGCAAAAACCCACGCGTGCACGTAACGAACATGCAAATCACCCAGAGCAGCCGCCCCGGCCGAGATTCAATCCATCAACCTTCTTGCTGAGAGGCGGCAGCTCTTCCAACTGCGTCACTGTGCCGCCACATGAAATAACAAAACATGAAAATATAAATACAAATAAAATAAGTAAAATGACAACAACAAACATTATTTTATAAGACTGAGCTGAATACAGCATCTCAGACTGAGGAAGTCTTTCGGACGAAAGACGAAACGCTTCTACAATTTTTTTTGCTTTGTTTTGTTTTGTTTTTTGAATGTCCAGAGGACCAGACTTAGCTTTTTTAGATTTTTCTACCTGGATTATTGAGCATGCATCAGGGTAACAAACATTAAAGCTTCTTTTTTCCTTCACTGAAACCTAACAAGCTCCTGAACTTAACAAAGAACTGATTTAAAGTCAAAATATTCAAATTTTCAATGTTTTGATTCAGCCTGAGATCAGTGCTCCTTGCTCAGACATGGGATACCGGGGCTCGTTGGCAAGCACCTGGTGACTGGGTCTCTGCACATGGGGCCCGGTTGGGCTCAGCCCAAACAAGCAACATATGTTTGCCTTCCTGTGGGCCCACCACCTGCAGGAGGGTTCATACAAGTCGGGTGCATGACGTCATGGGCCTTGGTGCTCTGACCGTGGCTTACCAAATCTGGTTCTTGGGACATGGAGGGGAGGAAAAAAATGTTGAATAAGCAGCTGACGAAGTTTTTCTTTATATTTACATAGTTTGTAATTTTAACCTTTTAACCAAACCAAGTTGAATATCTAAGTTACACAGTTTGTCATTTTTAGTCAGAAGTTTAACTCAGTTATTATAATACGAAATCAACGTTGTGCAGATCATAATTCATATTACTCCGCTTCTCAACCAATTCGTTAATTAAATAATAGTTTGTTAGTTTCCACACATAAAGTTTTCTTTTGAATGACTTTTTTTTTTTTTTTTGCTTTCTTGGGTTCTACCTTTTATGACCAAACCTGGAAGCATTGTGACTTTTTTCTTGGAGAGGTTTTATTTTGGAGACGTGACCCACAAAGAAAAGTGGGGAGGGAGCAGGTCTCCACTCATCTGTTATTCATTTCCTTTGATTCGACTGCAGCCACTAAATCTTATTTTCCAGCATCTATCCTCCAAAAACACTTGGTTCAGAGGATGAATGTTCAGAACTTTGATTTTTAGATCCGTTCTTTCCTCATAGAGTTCACTTTTTTGTGTCACAGAGCGATAAAACCTCAGGAGGCAGGGACAAGAAGCAAAACATAAACATCTTACAAAAGATAACTGTTTAATCCGATTTAACAGAATTGATCGCTCTTCCTCTGAAAATTTGACATTTTTTGGTGTTTAGTTAAATAGCAAACAACTTGTTTACTTTCTGAAACTACAAGAAGTATACTATAAGTTTGCTGGAGTTTAAACAAAGCAAAAGAAGTGAGATAGTTGCTCCCCCTGTTGGTTGATTTAATTAAAAAAAAAGTTTTACAAAAGCAGACGATGCAAAAAAACTTCTCAAACACAAGGTATTTTTTCCATTTTGTTATTTTTTTAAACAATACTATCATCACATATAAACTCATTCTATTGTAACTAAATTTAAAATACTTTTTACAATTTAAACTTTATGTATAGAGGGAAAAACATTTACAGGTTTGTTAAGACACTGCGACACAAGAATGTTGAGTCAAAAACAGTAAGGCACCGATGTCGCCTCGGACATGGGTAGTTCGTAAAGTAAAATAAATAAAAATCACAAATTAAGATCAGTATATTTACAGAACAGTTTTAAAATTTCTGAAGACATGCCAAGTGAAAGAAGAGTTTAAATGTATTCGTCAAATTATAATTCAGTTCTTTAATTGAAAATGGGGAACAAGTTACACTGTTTGATTTGTCCTACAGTCGATAAAAGTTTTTTTTTTTTTTCAAACTTCGAACCCAATTGGAGCGGTGTGAACTTTTTAAAATGTTGGTTTTTAGATTTTTACAGGAAATAAATCTAATATGTGGGATGTGCTACTCTGTTTACAAGTTGATTTGAATACTTATTTGAGCTTAACTGTCAAACTATTAGAAACTTATGAAGCTGAAGATCACAACAGTTATTGCTTCCAGGTTCTTTTAGTAAAACCCCAAAAATAATAATACAAAGTACAAACAGCAGCTCAGGCTAATTAAACATTGTTTAATGTTTAAACGAGTCACAGAAAGATGGACTTTCCATGCCTGAAACAGCATTTTGACATATTTACCAGTTTTTTTCCACAATTGCAGCTTAAGTTTGTTGATTTTGGAGATTTTACCGCTTGACAAACTTGTTTTTTTAGTTGTCTAAACCTTCAAAATATGTCACAAACAAGCTCTTTGAACACACACTTCTAATATTGGGATTTTGCGTTTGCTGCTCCAAAACCGTGGAACAGTTTACCTGATCATTTAAAGACAACTGACTGTTGAGACGTTTAAATCTTTGCTCAAGACTCATCTGTATTCGTTGGCGTTAGATCCATGCCGAGTCTGAGAACAAATTTTGAGCTGATTTTTATTATTGTTGTATTTACTGTTAACTTTCTTAGGCTTCTGAGTGGCACCAGATGGATTTTTTACTTTTTATCTGGCTTAACTGTAAAGCACTGTGGTCAGCTTTTGTTGTTTGTATGTGCTACATAAATAAATTGACATTGACATTAATATAATTTACACATTTAAAACACAGGAGCTTTTGATTTCTTTCACCCAGAGTGTCTCTCACTGATGTTGAGCTTTTGGTTTTGTTTTGCATTCCCCAAAGGTGAATGCACAAATCTCTCATAGGCTTCCAGTGCATCTTAGCTTTATTATTTGTTTAACTAGAAGTGAAGGATCCTTTTTAACTTGCCAGCTCTTCGTCTGGACCCCTTCAGGGTGGGAGTTGGACTCCGCCAGGGCTGCCCGTTGTCACAGATTCGGTTTGTAACTTTTATAGATAAAATTTCTCAGTGCAGCCAGGGGGTGGAGGGATTCCATCTCTGCTCTTTGTAGATGATGTGGTCTTGTCGGCGCCATCGTGCCGTGATCTTCAGCACTCACTAGGTTCGCAGCCGAGTGCGAAGCAGCTGGAATGAGAATCAGCACCTCCAAATCTGAGGCCAATCTGGGTTGCTTTCTTCGGATCGAGGGCGAGGTTCTGCCTCAAGTGGAGAAGTTCAAATATCTCGGGGTTTTGTTCACGAGTGAGGGAAGAATGCAACATGAGATTGGCAAACAGAATGGTGCAGCGTCTGCAGTATTGCAGACTGAGTACCGGTCCGTTGCGGTGAAGAGTGAGCTGAGCTGTAAGGCAAAACTCTCTGTTTACTGGTCGGTCTACGTTCCTACCCTCACCTTTGATCACATACTCTGGGTGGTGGTGACTGAAAATTTTAGATTTCGCATACCGTACATGCGGTTGAAATGAGTTTCCTCTGCAGGGTAGCTGGACTCCCCCTTATGAGATAGGGTGAGAAGTTCAGTCATCCAGGAAGAACTCAGAGTAGAACCGCTGTTCCTCCATATTGAGAGGAGCCAGTTAAGGTGGTTCGGACATCTGGTAAGGATTTTCTCTGGGCGCCTCCCTAGGGAGGTGATTCGGGTATGTCCGACTGGGAGGAGACCCCGGGGAAGACCCAGGCCAGCAGAGAGAGAACGCCTTGTAGTCCTCCCAGAAGAGCTGGAAGAGCTGGCTATGGAAAGAGATGCCTGCTCAAGCTGCTGCCCCCATGACCCGACTTCTGACCAAGCGGAAGGTGATGGATGGATCTCCTTCATCCATAGTTCATAGTTCCTAAACTGTGGTACAAATACCACTGGTTGTACTCAGGATCCATATTGTGGAAACTTTGGTATTAGCTGCTTGACAATCAAGATGATCAACCACCATAAATGGAACTGATGATGTAAAACTAAAACATGGAGAAAGAATCAGTCCAACAACCAGATCACTTTGCTCTAAGTGGTCAAAGATGCCAAAACTTTAAGATCCCATCTACTTTATTCAGCCAGGACTTTAAATATAATGTTCGTTAAAATTACTATTAGCAATCCAAATGTCTTGTGGTTTGTTGTTAGGATTTAGGAACATTCTTCATAGTGGACCTCAGGTTCTTTGGGTGTTTACCACCAACATCTTCACCCAAGGTCGGCCTAGCTGGGGTTGATCGGGCCTCGTGTTCGGTGAAGGGTTAAGCTTGGGATAAAGAACCTGGTTTGGTTTATAGGTCAGGGTTAGATGCCCAGGTAGACCAGGAGATTGTCATATCGTGCTTGGAGGGCTGAGTATTTGTACGGCAGTACTTACAAAAAGGTTTGAGAACCACAGTACTAAAATGATGACTAGAAGCTTCTATAACCTACAATTAGGGAGTTTCTTACGGAGCACAGTGACGGTTTGTGTTTTCTAGTTGGAGTTTCTGTCTGCCTGTTTCATTAGGTTTACTGTCAGCGAGTGAGAGACAACAGTGTGATTACCATGGTGACCGGTTCATGCATCTAAATGTCATCTTAGGTTATATTTAAAGTGAAGCTTTAAATCCTCAATTTCTTTTGAAATTTACCATGTTTCTCTGTCGGCTGCTGTGGCTCTGGGAAATCCTGTCGTACAATGTTTGGTAACATTGTGAAGCTTGGGGACTCCCCTTTTAAAATGTAGGGCTATAGTTCTAGGGGACAGCTCTGAAGACTTATAAAAATTTAAGTTTTCAAACCGAGAGTCTCCTAAACATAACTAGCTTGTTACCAGATGAGTCGAAATTTTCAACAAATTACGAATCATTTAGAAACTTTTGAGACTGAGAATTAAATAATAATAATTAAGCAACATTAAAAAGATTCTAATTTTGTCGCTCAGTGTCAGATGTGATTTATTAGCTTGAATCAAATAGATTTTGAATAAAGCACGTTTTGGATCAACGATCCATCTTTCACCTGGTGTGTTTCACTGTTGTTCTGTAAAACCGATGCTTCTGTTCAGCTCCGAGTCATATTGCTCACAGAGTGGGTTAATATTTGATTAAATATCAACACGAGCTGTTCCTCATCGCTGATACAAAAATATTTAAGAAACATTTACTAATATAAAGAATAAGCCAGACAGATAAGAAGTTGTTTTCTAAGTCAGAAATGTCCACATCTAATGTAAAAAAGGCGACAACTACCCATCTGAGCGTCTGACGCACACACACGCACACACACACACACACACACACACACACACACACACACACACACACACACACACACACACACACACACACACACACATGCACACACACACTGTTTGTAAACACTGCACAACCTCAACCACAACCACAGGCACAGTAAAGTGGATTTTCTCTGGTCTGTAAATAAAAAAGAGGCTAAAGTTAAAGGTCTGCAGACATTCTGAAAGTTAGTCCAATTCAACCACTTCATTTAAGTGGTGCTTTCTGTGACGATGAATCAGTGTGTCCGTTTCCTAATGAAATGCATGACTTTACTACGGCCATAAGGCAAAGGCTCCCGTGTGCAGCCGCAGCTCATTTATAGCACCAGAGCAGGTAAACGGTGTTTATTCTCACCTGTTAACTGGGATGGAGTTATTGTTATACACAAAAAAAACGGTATTCAGTTTCCTTGAAAACAATTGGTTTAAAGTTGTGCAATAGATTTTAAAATTGTAACAAAACCACCAGTCATTGAAATGAAAGCAACTCTGTCCAAAAACTGGCATTGTCCACAAAAAAACATTTCCAGTTAGATCATTTGCAGCGGTTTCACTTCAATATCAGCTCAACATTCATAAAGAGCCGACATTTTTTTCTTTAACTTCCATCTTTACAAAGTCGTGCATGTGTTTAAATCAGTCTGCAGATTTGTGATGTAAATTAAACTTTGATTTCAGCCTGACCTGAAGCTGGATTTCGTTTTTGATCCACTAACACGTTTCCTGTGTTTTGTATGTTTATGATGTGACAACAGCGTGATTCGTACGTGATGAACAGCTAGCATCAGCAGGGACTTTAGCTTCTTGTAGACACACTTCCAGATCAAACAACCCAAGTCAGGAGTCGTTTAAACTGCTGCACAGCTGATTCTGTGGTGGGAAACCGTAAGACTTTGGGCCTGTTTTCTTTAACTGAACTTTATTTAGAAAGTCTACAACTCTGAGTGCATGCATCAAACAAAATGGCTTCAGTTTGGTTGTAAAATTATGATGTGGCCATGATTTATTTCCTATTGCTTTCTATTGGTTAGGATTAGGATTAGGGAAACATATCCACTTTGTTAAGTTTAGATTTAGACAATGAAGTGCTCGGTTAGGATATGCCATAGATATACTTAGTTGAGTTTAGGATTGGGCAACAAATCTTGATTAAGTTTAGGATTAGGGGATGTATCAAATTGGTTAGGTTTAGATTAGGCCACACATCTACAACATTATTCTTAGCCAGAGAGTTTAGTTGAGGCACATTGAGACCCTTCCACCAATTTACAAACTGTCAGTTCTTCCATGTAGCCATGACAAGTCCCACTTCTTCATTATTTTCAATCACTGAATCTAAATAAGTTTAGGTTTTATATTTTTGTATAACTTTTATTACAAACTGTTTTATTTACATTTGTATTTTGGCAAATAAAATCAGTAACAGTGAAGTGACTATAATTTAAATGCTGCCAAACGATGCAGCAAAAAAAAAAAAAAAAAAAAAAAAATCTAAAATAATAAAAATAAAAAAGGCTGAAAACTGTTGTCCAAACCAATCCCATCAGTTTTATATGATGACTACATTTGGGAAAATGAATAAGGTTTTGTTTCTTGTAATAAAACAATGTTTTAGTTGTTGGTACCGTGTCAATAAAAGCAGAGATTAACTGAACTTTTGTCATCAGTTAGGAGCCATTTTGCAGACTTTACTCTGTAAACTTGATCTAAAATCTTTATATTAAGGTTTAAATTTTGGTTTTTATAAGAAGACCAAAAAAAACACCTTTTCAAGACACATTAAAACTAACTGAGAGCTGTTTTCTTTTGAACTATGTAAAAGAAAATGCTTAAAATGGATTTTTTTAAGCAAACATTTTCCTTCAAATTGTCTAAATAAACCCTAGCTTAGCTTAGCTCAGATGAGTCCTCTTCATCTCTATGGGGACATAAGACTAAATAAACCAAAATCCTATTAAAACTCTGACAGATGTTCTAATTTTTGAAGTTGCATGTCTGAAGTTAGTATAAGCCAGGTTTAAAATCCAGCAATGTTCAGTCAGGTCATTACTGGATTATTGAGCATGAATTTTGGTGTTTTGAACCGACATGACTGTCTCAGAGGAGTTGACGGGGGAGAGGGCGGGCCTCAGAGGCCATCTTAGCAAAAGCAAGCTGTTTTTTTTTTTTTCTTCACACTATGGAGTATGATGTTTGTGGGAATCAGTTTTGTTTGGATGAAGGATGAAATGTCTCAGAAAAAAAAGAAATCGTCCAGATGACATGAACATTGTTGGATTTTATACCTGGATTACTGAGCATGAACTTTGGAATAAAAAAAAAAAAAAGATTTTAGTCAACTGAATTGTTTAGACTTTTGACTAAAAAATTTACTTTGTCAGTATTGTGTTAACTACTAACTTGAGAGGCTTCAGGGAGAGTTTTAGTCATTCTGGCATCAGTTGTTTGAGCAGGAGGTGTGAGTACTCATCTTATCCAGATCAACTTAAAAAATCAATCCAAGGCAACCAAAAACAGACACACACAGGATTATTAACTAAAAATCTAATCACCAACTGTTGGTGGTCATTTGACCCACAGTGCCATGAAATGAGCAGCTGAACAGATGAGTGCAGATGTTTAGTTCATTCCAAACTCATCCACCAACAACTCTTGTTCACCAATCGTGTCTCCCAGCAGAACCTCTCGGGTTCATCTGGGATGAACCTGCATTTTGTGGCTATCCTTGCTCGGATGCCCTCAACCTGCTCCTCCATCACCGTTAGGACTCCAGCAAACTGTGCCAGCGGCAGACCTGCTGTCCTTTGGACTCCTTCATCTGAGTCCAGTGGGTGAGCTCGTCCTCTCCGGAGCTGTTCAGGCCCAGAGAAATCCAGCCAATCATCTCCTTACGCTTCATGCTGCGCTTGTTGTAGACGGAGAGGATGAGCGTGACATCAGAGAGCTGGAAAAGAGCCACCTGGAAGACAAACGTCTCTTTGTAGGTCGGGTTGGGTTGACCTCGACAGATGGATGTCTTACACTTGGACATTTCGTGGCCCATGGAGTTCAGTAAGGTCAGCTTAACGTACGTATCTAAACAAGAAGCAGGTTCAGAACATCAGGGAAAGATACATTTGCAATGCAAACCTTTATATTAGTAGTTATTTATGAATTAGTTATTACCATGGTGTAATGGATCCTTTGTGCAAAATCCTCACAGTTGAATCTTTTCAGTTTTAATTTGAACATTAAACCTGCTGCAGCTGTTTCTTCTGCAGCAAAGTGTGACCCATTTTTCTGGTGAAGCACTTGCTCCTGAAATAATGTCACAGCGGATTATGTGCAAGATTATGACCACATAGGATGCAGTTTTCTCCTGATCAAACACAAAGCACAGCTGCGAGTGCTCACGATAACTGAGAGCAAGAACTCAAAAGGATGCACGAAGCGTTAACTTTATTCTTGTTGCTATGCAACTGCTGTGTGTCTAACCTGGAGTGGGAGATGATGTTAAAGATAAAATCAGAAGAGTTTCTTTAGTTGGCGATGCATCTGTTTGCAGTTAGAGGAAGAGGAGCCTCCATTGAAACAGAACATGCAGCTGAAATTAATTGATTCAGGAAATACCTCGAGGAGATGCTATAATTCTCTCTGACTTTGACAGAGAGTCAGTGTCACGACTTAAGCAGAGTTTCAGAGCCGAGGGCAGTGTCCCAAAAAACACGCTCCACCCAGAACAAAGATCACGTTTTCTGGAGCCAGTGCACGTCTTATGAATCAGATGAAGCGTGCAAAAACGCAGATAAATCATGACGTTTACCGTGCACAGCACTAAAGCTTCGAGCAGGGTTGAAAAAACTTGAAGAAACACCACAAGTTGTCTTCAAAATAGCACAGGTATTTGAGTAAAACTTGCACAAAGTCTGAATTTTTTGGATTATATTCAGATTTATGATTATTTACTTGACAGCAACAAGGTAATTAGGGATGTAGGCTTTAAATTTAATGAAGGACAAACTGCTACCGAGGGCAGGTTTGTGTCACAGGTAAAACGACATACCAGGAAGGTCTCTGCCAGGCAAAGATTTCAGAGCAAAGTCTCAGCAGCTGTAAAGTTCTGTGAAGGAGGACGAGCAACGCTGACGATAGACACCAAAAAAAATTAGAGCGGCAGGTGAAAGATGAACAGTTTATTTACGCAGCAATGTCACCTGTGGGACATATCTGCCATCCAGAACAGCAAAAACAAAAGTGTTTTCAATGAAATAACTCTGGTCAAAATGCTTATAATTTAGAAATAAGGCCAAGGGACTCAACTGTAAACCAAAACTTAGGAACTGGGGTGCAGAAAACTATCAGCAGGAGGACAGATGGGTCAGAATTGGACATATTTGACTGCAGAAGAAATAAGGTTTTTGAGTGTGGAATGGTGATGATTACAAGGTTTTGGCTGCAAATGGAGTTGGGGATTTGTTCAGAATTAATGGCGTCCTCATGCTCAGAAATATTAGAACATTATCATTCATTATGTAATTGCATCAAGAAGGCGCCTGATAGGACCCAAATGTATTCTGGAGCAGGAGAAGGACCCCAAACAAACAGTTAATTAAAAACCATTTGCAGCAGAACAAGAGTCCTGGAAGTGATGGTACAATCTACACAGATTTATAAGGTTGTTACTGATAACATGAGGAGACAGAAGGATCTGAGCCAGAAACCTCCACAGAAGATCTGTGGTAATGGTTTAGATTTGGCTTCTGCTCATATAACATTACTAATAGATAGACATTTCTAGAATTAAGTGTTCTTAGAAACTTTTCAAACCTGCCCAAAACTTTTGCACAGCACCCCCTCAAGCTGAGAATTTCAATTTCGTAGCCGTTTAGAAATATTCAAGAACCTGCCTTATGGTTCCTAAATTATCAGGACATTTTTCCTTTAAAAAAACATAATAAACCAAGTTAAAGAAAAAAGAAACGCTGCTTGTATCAAGTGATTTTTTTTTTCTTTTTTTTGCCTCCGCCGATTTCTTTTCCGCCCCTTATTTCCATGCAGAAATCTTGACACAAACCGGAGCTGTAAATCGAGCTGAAAGGAAAAGAGGCAATCACAATGAGAGTGTTTCGCCCCTCGTCTACAACCGCACTCCGCAATAACGCCGTGTATTATGTTCCCGTCTGAGAGGGAGTGTGCAAAATGAATTGCAGAGGCTTTCATGCTGTCGAGTGCCAGCTGCTTTCCAACGTCTCGAATCGCACATTCAGTTGCTCTCTTTGACATAAAAGCAGAGTGAAAAAAATAGCCTTGATTTCTTTTCTGACTCCTGCTGAATGGGCTCTGCGGAGCTGTGGATGTCTTAAGTGGTCAGTAGCGGTGACGCAGGGCTCTTTGCTATTGTTGAATGAGAGGGGCTGCTTCTGATGATTGACATGACTTATCGGCTCGCTACTGTTTTGAAATGATAGAAAAGGAGCTCTGAAAGTGCTACGTGCCTCACCCCCCTGCTATGTGGAAGTCAATCAAGACCTTCGTGGGTATTTTTGCACAAAGGGTTTTTTTTTCACCATAACCAGATGTGACTATTTTCTGGGTACAATTTGAAGACTATGTGGAAATGCTTTTCAGGAATGCACAAACAACAATCTGGCAGCTAGTTATTAGTTTGTGAATATGAGTAACATGGCAATAAATGAGGACAGTGAGCATGCCTATTACAGAAGACGTTTTCTGTTTCGTGAGCTGGAAGCAGAGCTGAAAAATGTGAAAAGCATGCCAAAGTGTACTGTCTGAGCAAAGCCAGCACTTAATGACACACAACAGTCCTTTTAGAGCCGTCCTTCAGCAACCAAGCAAAGTGACTAAGCATGAAAATGTTTCTGATTAAAAAAGCTGTAAAGCATCACAAACACACAAAGGGGCTAAAAGGCAGGTGAAGGAGGCGAGGTCATGTGCATGGAAAAAACGTACATGTTTGGTGTGAAGCAACAAGCAAACTTCTTCATGGATGAGGTGAGAATTTCATTTTTATTTAAATTACCAACTGGTGATTCGTATCACCAAGTTTGGGATGGCATGTTCAGATTGTTATAAACTAAACGGGATTTCTTGCTGAGACTCAGACCCAGGTCAAAAAGAACATTTCAGCCCTTAAAATGTTCATACCGCTTTATCCTCAATTTGAACCAATAAACACTTAAACCAACATGGAATAAACCATCATGTGCATCCATGCGACATTATGTTGATTTGTGTCATGCATTAGTGTTTGTAACAGAGCTAGAAAACATTTAAATGATTGGTTTTTTAGGCATAAAATGCATTTATTAAATAATTGAACATTTACAATTACAGGTAGGTCTGACGCAATAAACAATAAATCAATTACCGGTAATCGCACAATGAATGAAAATGATCAACCTCATTTTCATTTATCGGCTTTATCGTTTCTTCGTGGCTCTCTTTCTACTGAAAACAAGGCTCAACTCCGGTGCTCTTCACTGACCCCCTCCCTTTCTCTTTTCTCTTTATCATATGTTTTAACTGTCCAAAATCACGTTTCTGGATCATTAAAAGCAGCTAAGCTGAGAAGCTAAGCTACGAGCTAAGCTAACAGGCCAACCTCATGGAAAAACCTCCATTTTGTCAAAGCTCCAAAGCGCCTCCCTCCCATTTTTCTTAAAGAGACACACTGCTCGATCCCTCACTATCCATCCGGTTCAAACAGTTTTATACTGCCATCCGGTGGTCGAAAAACAGTACTACACTCAAAACAAAATATAAGATAGAAAACATGTATGCTTAAATTTGACAGTAATTACTAATTATTGTCAAATTTCAAACAATATTATCGTTTATCGCAATAATTTCTGAGACA
>JARVGQ010000781.1:19949404-19960802 GCA_031762355.1 Hypsolebias martinsi
AACCCCCGGTTTCCGGCGTAGTTCCGTTACACCGGCCCGGCCGGATACCGAAAAAGCCGGTTACCGGGACCGGCTCCTGGTGCGGCCGAAAACGAAACTAAAACCAACATGGCGACCATCACGTCTTTTTAAATGCCTTAGTTACAACCTAAAACACCGCCAGCATACATTTTGAACCTCTAAAATGTATTTTAGAGCAATTAACTTGCTAACAAACAAAAAAAACCCTCAGAAAATAATGAAAATTTCTGCCGTTCCGGCCGATGACATCACGGGCGGGGGGGGCCGGATACGCGAAATGCCGGTTACCGGGGGAGCCGGATACCGAGGGAAACCTGTATTTGAGTCTGTTCTAGTTCTAGCTGTAGGAAATTTTATCAGATTTTAAAAAAGTGACTTTTCCAACAAAGTGTTATGAAAGTTTGTGTATTTAGTGTGCATATGTTTAATTAAAGATATTTTGTACACATAAGAAATAATAAAAACCTATTGAATAAATTAAAAAAAAATCCCTTCACATACATTAGCTCTACATTTTACAAAAGAAGTTAACATTGCAGTCTAATTAAAGGTCAACTCATTAAGATAATGTTTCAGTGACCAATGCCAGATTCTAGTAATTAGGGTGACCCATGAGTTATTTATAAAATCAACATGTTTTTCAGTTCATAATTTCAATGTTTAGAGAATGTATTAATCAATTAGAAACACTTACATTTTAAATACAGTATATATTTTTAATAAATTACTAATTTGTAATATTGCACAGCCTGTTGCTCATAGTTTTGATGCTTTAAGGGTACAAAGGTCACCAATGATCGCATTCAATCAGACTTCAGTTTGGATCCACAGACTATAAACACATTTAATTAGCAAACTATAATAGAAAAGCCTAAAGTATCGTAGTATTCTTGGTAATGTCCAATGGCAGGGGTCTGCAACCTGTGGCTCTGGAGCCACATGCAGCTCTTTGGTTCCTCTGCAGTGGCTCTTTCAAGCTTTGACCAAAACTAACATAAAAGTGAAGTTTATTGGTTTTTATTCAAACAACAAAAATTGACTAGTTTTAGCAGTTTTCCTGTGATTTCTTTTGCAAATATGTGAACACTGGAACTAATACAAGGAGTAAAACATACTCATTTTAACGTTATGCTTTAAAATGAGTATGCTGGACTTAATTTTCCACAATTTAAAAAATTGAATAGGTTCATATTTTTTATTAGCCTAATAAATTTTTTTTTTAAAAATCTAACCCCCCACTCTTTAAGAATCTGGTATTTTTGCTTGTCTTAAATTGTAAAAATATCAATAAATGTAAAAAAAAAAAAAAAAAATCATTGTTAATTTTAGATTTATAATGTCACCCCTAGTGGCCACAAAAGCCTCCTCCAACAAATCTAAAGTGGCCCATAGGCCACCAACTGATAATCACAGTTTTAGCAGGTTGTTGTGGCTCTGAACTCTTTAAATTTAGTGAACCAAGCCACATAAATGGCTCTTTTGATTGTAAAGGTTGCAGACCCCTGAGCTAGTGTTACTGCTCTGAGACCATGCTGCGACAACTCTCAACTACTACCACACCAAATTTTAGTTCCATATCTTTAAAAATGACTAAGCTAAAGTCATCTTTAAGTTGGATTACATGTAGCAGCCATCTTGAATTGGGTTGACTCCAAAAGTCAGTCAGCTGTAGACGTCCATCCACTGATTATTTAGAGGTAATTCAGCTCTGTCCAGTGGCTGATGATATATTTTGCTAACGGCTTAAGAAGGTTGACAGCAACAACTATTGCCAAGGTTTTTAGTCACAAGTATGTAGGATGATGCTCAGCTACTACCACACCATATTTTAGCTCAATAGCGGTGAAATTGACAGAGATGTCAAGGTGTTGGCAAAAATTGATGAGCTGTGGCAGCCCCATTGAATTGAATTGGCTCCAAAAGTTAAACTAAATTAGGTTGATAGATGTAGCAAGGTTAAAATTAGGTTGAATCGTTCTCAAAGTGAAGATTTGTTTAAGAAATGTTGGTAATAATGAGTTAAAGTCTGATTTAACAGGATGCGCACACATAAAAACAGACTGTCTCCATCACCTCTATCTGTCCTTGTTTACTTTGTCCTATTTTTAGCTGCTGGATTCTTCAGAGCGGCTCTTTCCTGTTGTCATAGAAATGGACCAGCTCGTCCATTAGCTGCTCAGATCTCATCCACCAGAGGATGGAGCGCGGCTGCAGGGAGATCAATCACCTCCTGATCATCTTGCTGCTGGAGCAGCTGACAGTGATGTAAACACAGGTAAGAAGATAAAAACCACCTGTTTTACTCTGAGAGGCCGATGTTTGATTTTACAGCACAGTCCTGTCCAAAAAGGTGTGACCTCGATAAAAAGTGACAAACTGACTGCTGCTGTTTTTAACACAACAATGTCAAGGTCAAAACACGAGCAGAAGTTTAAAATAAACAGAATGTTCTTTTTATAACCAGTACTTGTGACCCGGGCCATGCTACAAAATGAGTCAGAGTGAATTCTGGCTGCGTGGTGAAAAACGTGAAAACATTAATTTTAGCTGTAACTGAGATTGACAAAAATGTGAACCCATAATGTACTGATAAATCACATATTTTTACAGCTTTTATGACTTTCAGTATAGGGCTGTAATTCCCATTGACATCATTCTAAGCTAATAAAAACTGTTTTCAAACCAGCTTGTTTCCAGGCTAAGAGAAAAATCCCCCAAACTCAAAACTACATATAATTTTAAAGCTTTTAAGATTGAGAATCTGAATAAAATCATTTTTCAAATGTCATCATTGTGACATATATTTGCACTATATTGCAAAACAAGGATTTATAATTCAATTTAATCTCATGGTGTATGAAATGGACACTGGGCTGCTTTGAGGCGCTCTTTGACTTCTGAATAAAAATCACGCACGCACAACAAAACTTGCAGCTCGCCCGACACTTGGGCGGTTCTACTTCACTGGTTCCTCTACCAGAGGCCTGGGAGTTTGAGGGTTCAGCTCTTTATCTTAGCTGTTCCTGTACTGCACTCTTCTGGACAGCAATCTCTAAAGTTGTTCCTGGGATCTGTTGGAGCCACTCTTCCAGTCTGGGGGTCTCAGCACCAGGTGTTCCAGTGACCACTGAGACTACTGACACTTTGACACTCCACAACTTCTGCATTTCCTCTTACAGCCCTTGCTATTTCTCCAGCTTCTTGTGCTCCTTCTGCCTGGTGTTACAGTCACAAGGGATTGCTACATCTATCCCACTGCCTTCTTCACTTACTTGTCCAATGCCACAATGTCCATTTGGTTAGACATCGTCTATTTATCAGTCTGGATCTGGAAGTCCAACAGTATCTTAACCTTTCTACACTCCACCACCCGTGGTGGAGTCTTCCACTTTGACTGAGGGACCTCCAGTCTATACTTGGCACAGATGTTCCTGTATAGTACTCCAGCCACTTCGTTATACAATAGTCCCTCGCTACGTCACGTTTTATAACTTATTGCAGGTCTTCAGGGTACGGATCCCGTGATAAATGAGGGACTACTGTAGTACATGTATGTGTTGCCTGCCTGGACATTACATCAGGGGCATCTCTGCACAGCCTGCAAGAGTCTTGTCTGGTTTGGTCGTCCCCAGCCTCTATTGCTCTTGTGCTGAGGTCCTGTTTTTGGGCTGTCATGAATAGTGCCCCTGTACTGTCCTTCAGTCCAGCCCTCTCTAGCCACTGGTAGGATTTGTTGATATCAGCCACTTCCTCAATCTGCTGGTGGCACATGGGTGCAGGAGCTTTTCTTTCCATGATGGTTCCTCTTGTTCGTCCTCTTCCACATTAGGTTTCTGCTGCTGCCTGAGACATTCACTCATCAGTTCATCAATGGGGGCTTTCCTCCTGATACACTCCAGGATCTTAAGTCGTTTCATCCTGTATAGTGGCTCAGACGCTCACTGGTCCTCTGCTTGTCTTGAGTGCTGGACTTGGGGTGAAACCATCGTGAAGAGCTTTCAAGTCTTGATGTTAGTGGCTTCTATCTCCTCCTTTGGCCAGGCTATTATAACAGCTGGGGATCTGATGGCCGGCACTGAATAAGTGTTGATGGCTTGAACTTTCACCTTGCCTATCTTACTTACTGTTCGACTGCATTTATCCAGTCTGAATGATAGTCCAATTTCCTTGCTAAAGGCTCAGTCTTTTTTGGCATACAGCTTGAGTTCATCCATGTACCTGTGATGGACTGGAGACCTGTCCAGGGTGTACCCAGTCTTTTGCACAGTGACACAAACCTGTATAACTAAAGGTTGAATGAATGACTGCTGGATGGACTCCAGTGACCCGCCACAACGTGAAAAGGAAGACACGGACAAAGATAATGGATGGATTTATATATATGCGTGTGTGTGTGTGTTTTATTTTTTAAAATAGGCCTACATGCATGCACAGTTTGAGGATTTAAATGCACAGAAAAAAACATCTAAAGACACTAAAATATCAAGATTGTTTTAAATAAACCATGACACCACCTTGTGGGGAAAATCTAAACTTTTGTAAACATTAAAAAATAAAAAGTAAATGCCTGTTTTAGTTCAACTGTTTTTATCTCAAATTAATGCAGAAACTTTGAAACATGTTTCTCAGATTAGTTCAAATAATTTTGTTTAGGCCTAATGTCTATTTTTTTTTCCTCTAAAGTTTTTTTTTTTTGTGTGTGTTACTCTAAGTTTGAACAGAAAGGCTCTAAAGTTTTAAGTTATTGAATCATCTACAATCTGAAACAATAATCTGCTGCAACAATTTATTCAAATTAACTCCTGAATTGCATTCATGTATTACTAAAACAATAAACAATTGAACATTTGTATGAATATTAGATACTAAAATAAGCATTTTTCCCCCTCTTCAGAAATAGATTATTTTGGCTATGAGCTCACAGAGTTAGTTTTCCATGTGTCACACACCTGTACAGGTGTTTTAACACTGTAGTTTCTGTTTCAGCACGCTCAGCTGCTCCATGTTGACGCTGCTGCCACCGCACACAATCACCAGCAAGGGGCCCTGCAGAGCTGGCAGCCGACCTAAAAATAAAAAGTTCCTGACTGACATGTCTCAAGCAGGAGGACGATTAATGTCTTCATTCGTTACCTTCATCCTGTAGTCTGGGTATGAGTCTGCTGTAAACGGCTGCTAACGACGCTCCACAGGCCATCTCCACCAACACACGCTCCTCGTCTGCAGAACCACCAGAACACACAGCTCAACAAACAAGAACTCAGAGCTTTTACTTCTCTTTGTCTCCTGTCTGGTGAAAAATCACAAAACTCCAAATGTACTAAAATACACATGAATCAAAGCAACAACCCAGATTAAAAAATAAGAAATAAATCAAAATGTAAGGAGATGCACAAAAAGCTGATGGATCAAATCATCCAAAACTGAAGCAGCTAAAGAATAAAATCAGTTCAAAAGGCTAGCAAGTACCTAAGAATAGCAAAACTGTAACTAAAGAATAAAATGAGCAAAAAGCTACATCAATGACAAACGTATTTGTTAAAAGCTAAAAGTAGCAGAACTGTTGCAAAAAGTTAAAGTGGCAAAATGCTACCTAAAGTTGTGGTAAAACTAGCTAAAGACTAGCTGAAACCTACAAGTTCCAAAATGCTGGCTAAAAGCTACAAGTGACAGAACAGTAGCTAAAAATTAAAGTAGCAAAGAGCTAGCAAAACATAATAGCTATAGCTTTAAGGTGAAGTAGCAGAATGGTTGCTAAAACTTAAAAGATAAGCTAAATGCTGCAAGTATCAAAATGCTAGGTACAAGTGAAAAGTAACAGAACAGCAGCTACAAATTAAAAGTAGCACAAGAAGAAGAAAGTTCAGCAGATTTTATAAAAGAATAAAGTTGATGAGAATTAGTGAGATCTGAGTGTTTTTTTTTTGAGGAAACTATTTGCAAACAAAGTTACAAAAACAAGTCAAAGCATGCTGTAACGAGCTGAACGTTTTGATACACGAACAGCTAAAGTAGCACAAAGTGTGCAGAGGCTGAACTGTGGCCCAGTTCTACTTCTACTGGCCCAGAAGTAGAACCCACTGACCCAGGAAGGTTTGGACGGCGTGCAGAGCCTGCTGATCGGTCACCAGCTCCGAGATGATCGTCACCTCGCCGGCCTGGCTGTAGTCGAAGGCTCGCTGACAAACCGTTTTTGCTCCGAGACATTTTGCCTCGCTGTGGCGAGACCAAAAGAACGGTGACGGTGCGTTCAGGAACTTCAACAAAAAGACTAAATTAGTAAACATCCAACCTGGTGATATCCTCCAAAGTCACCACCTTCCCTGCCTTTACTGCAGCGTTGAAACAGTCAGCCCCCACTGTTTCCATGGCGATGACTGGTACGTCAATCCAGCCGACATCCTTCAGACCCTGGACGACCCCACACAGGAGCCCTCCTCCTCCCACAGACAGCAGCACAGCACCCGGCTTCACTCCGGAGCCCAAGGAGGCTGAAATCTCAGAGATCAGAGTGGCATGGCCTTCCCTGTGAACGTTTGCAGAGATAAACCCAGAAATGTTTTTACTTTAAGGACACACTCTGCAGAAACAAGTTGTTTCAATGTGTTCTCACCAGAGCAGGGGGTGATCGAAAGGAGGAACAAAGGTCAGGCCTTCAGTTTCTGCCAATCTGAGAGCTTCTGCGTTGGCGTCGTCCCAAACCTGAGAGAAAAACAGAAATGTGCACCTTTCTTTTCAGAAACTTCTTTATTTAATTATATTCCACCTCACCTTTCCACTAATCCTGACTGTAGCCCCCTGATCCTGGAGCCTCTGGACCACCAGATGAGGAGACGACGAGGGAACCACAATGGTGGCAGGAACCCCCATTTTCCTGGCAACATAAGCAGCAGCCAAACCTGCATTCCCGCCTGGAAAAACAGAACTGTCGACATCAAACCAATGCAACACTAACGGTAAAAATTCACTGCAATGAGTGCTAAAGGGCTTTACTGAAGAGGCTAAAACCGAGCTGTCAGCAGAAGACTAGCTAAAAGCACTAAATGCAAGTTTAAAAAGTTTAAAATGCTAGCTAGAAGCTAAAATGTTCCATATGCTAGCCAAAAAAAAGCAAACTAGGTAAAAGTAACTAAATGCTTTGAGAAGCTAAAAACAACAAAAGCTAGGTAGAAGCTTAAAGTAGCAGATGACCATATAAAAGCTAAAGTTGCAAAATGCTTGAAAAAAAAATAGCAAACAGTACAGATCCTAAACATAATGAAAGGCTAGCCAGAAGTAGCTAACAGTGGCTAGAAATAATAGAAGTTAATGCTAGCTAAATGCTACCAAAAGCTAGCAAAAACACTGGCTACAAGCTAAAACTTAAAAAAAAAAAAGTCTATCCAGAAGCTAAAATGAGCAGTGGATTATCTAAAGTCTAAAGTAGCAAAAGTTTAGGTATAAGCTAAAAAGTAGCAAATGTCCACAAATAATTAAGCCTGGAAAAACTGGGTAGACGATAAATGTGGTTAAAAATGCTTATAGGCAAGCTAAAGCTAAAAGAAGCTGAATCCAAGCTAAAAGCTAAAAGTGGCAAAACAAGATAAAAGCATAGGCTAGTAAAAACCTGCTGCAAAATGTTAAGCAAGAGCTATGAAAGCTAAAAGTAGTAAGATTGTGGTACAAAGCTATAGTAGCAAAAGCTAGCAAAACAAGGCAAAACGTCAACTAAAAGCTAAATAAATCAAAAAGCTGTGTAAAAACATGTTATAAACGTAAGACAATAAGAAACAGTATCCTAAGCAGATATTATCAAGAATGTTTTGAAGATACTGAAGGGATCTAAATGCACTTTAATAGGGAACGTATTTGTAAATAAGTAAATAATAAAAAATGAAAAAAAAACTGTAAAAAGTTACAAAAGTGGCAAACTTTTGGATGGTACCTGAAGAGCACACGATACCTTTGGACCGCCTGGCGAGCTGAAACAACACATCAAACAGTCATCGTCTGACATTACAAATCTAGACAGGCTTTATGACAGATTCTCGGGGTTCCCACCTGCTGGCACAGGTGTCCGATACCCCGGATCTTAAAGGAACCGGAGGGCTGGGAGTTCTCCATCTTTAAATAAACTGTGGACCCCAGCAGCTTAGACATGCTGACACTCTCCAGGAGAGGAGTGTTTAGGTGGAAATGTTCCGGCATGTTGACAAAAACCTGTCTGCTAAAAAAAAATAAAAAATAAAATAAAATAAATAAAAGAAAAGAAAAATCTAACCGATTAGGCTTCTAGTGTTTTATAACAAGGTTCTAATCTGATTGATGACGTCAGCGCTATACGTGGGGTAACCTTCAAAGACAACTGAAAATGCAGGAAAGTAGACATTCGCAAATTTGGTTTATTGCCGATGCCTAAAAACAAAAATAAGCCTAAAAATACCGCTAATATTGTCACATATGAAAAGTGATAAGCATTAGATGTTCATCGTTATGCTAAATTTGCATATATTTAAAGGCACGAAAACGACACGTTTAGCACAAACGTACAAAAGTCAAAATATTAAACGTAAAACGTACTTACCGGTACTTACATTCAGTGAAATGGCAGAACTGAACTAACGATTAGCGTTTTAATGGTGATGTTTTGTTATGTGTGAAATAGCACTTTCTGTTTTATACATTTACTGTAAAGTAGCGGGTAGCTAATGTGACCATAGATACAAACACTTCCGATGAGACCTTCACAATAAGACATAACACTTTTCACTTTTAAAAAAATAATAACTTAGACAATGCTATGTATATTTAACTTAGTAATAATACTAGTAATATTAGTACAATTATAATGTAAATAAGAAAAGTGGATTTTTCGGTAGACACAACGGTTTCTCCAACATGTTTGTTTTATTTTGAAATATTTTCGGTTTTTTTCCTGTTACGTTTTTAAAAACTTTATCCATTATGGTCTTAATGTTACAGCTTGTAAACGAAAATGTTCATTTATAAAACAAATGTTCAGATTCTCTAGTAAACTGGTTTTTACTGTTACGGTGTTGTAAATTTTAAAGAATGTAATCTTACCTGCTGAGCAGTTTATGTCGGTGCTGAGCCCTGAAAGAAAACTGAACTTTAAATTTCCATCTAAAGTCCAATTTTTATTACCATGCCCCCTCTCACTGTTAATGTGTTTGTTATTAACAAAGGAAAAGTGACGTAGGGAGAAGCTATGCAGTATTAGGTATATTCATTCAATATTTATACAGGTTATAAAGCTTGTTTTTATTCCCCATGCTTTCCTTTTTCCCTTGCATATTTAGTTTGATCCTTTATGAAATATGGTCCAATCTGACAATAAGCCATGCAATCTTTAGTTTTTCCTTTAATGTTTCCAACCTTTTAAAGTAGTTTAACGTCAATACACTTTTAAATACTTACAAATCTTATCCATTTATTGCTTTTATTGTCTGCTTGTTTGTGTGTGTGTGTGTGTGTGTGTCACAGTATGAATTTATAAATCTGGGGGAGTCACAGTATTGTTTCTTTGCACAGATTATACTTTTATTAATTTTATTATTATACATTTATAGTTACAGTTTTCATATACAGTACAGTATGGTGTGTACAGCATGAGTTCAAGAAGCTGAAAACCTGCCTGTACACCAGATGGCAGCAGTTAGTCATATCAGCACTGACTGAAACGAAATAATAATAAAAATAAAAATAATGTTATAAATAATAAAAAATAATGATAAGGAAATAAAACATTTTATACAACTGCTGACTGATGCTGCTGAAAAAGTTCAAACACTGAGCTTTTAGTTCATGTTTCAGAGTTACAGTTTCTTTTAATCTAAAACTTGTTTTCTGAACAAACACACACACACACACACACACACACACACACACACACACACTTCCTCTCCCCCTCCTTTCTGTTTTACCAGCAGCAAACATTCGAACAAATGTTGACACGTCAGCTTGACCCGAGTCATCTGGTAACGATTTCCAGATGTTTTTTTTTTTTATATCGGGGTGTGAAATCAGAGCCGTAATATTCCTCTGATCTGACACCAAGTCTTATGTCAGGTGACCTCAGAAACCACATGCCAGTTTTGTGTTTTCACCTCTCCTCCAGCTCCAACTTTCCTCTCTCCATCTTCACTTTCACTTTTCATTCTTTCTTTCACCCGATCTAAACAGTAAACTTTAGATTCCTCCTGTTAATGAAAACATTTAACGGTCAGTAACCGGTACGACCTCAAACGCTGCGATGTTTTCACGTCACTAAAGCCGAGCTTAAAGCTGCATCTGAAAATAATTTTTTTAACAGTGCCTCTCATGCTGCTTGTAAAGTTGTCGAGCTGTTAAAAGGTTTTAATGAAGGTCCAGGCAGGTGGAGATTTTTTTTCTGCTGTGTCCTGACAACCAATAATAAAGTGGCTCAAAAGTTGCCTCCTCTTTTTTACAGTTATTCTACTTCATGAAGGCCTCCACCCTTTTCTTCTGTCTTTACTGACTTCCTCCTCCTCCTCTTCCTCCAGATCTGGGCTTTATGCCAGAGAGCGTTGTCTGGGTTTGATCCTTGGATACAGCTGCAGAGACACAAACACACCGAGTCACATCATCTAAACTTTGTTCTCCAGATGCTCCAACATCACCGAGGCGACGAGACGCTGCATAAAAATAAACCTTCTGTTTTGTTTTTGTTTCTTTGAAGGAGAGAGTCATAACGTTGTTTCTTTTTATGTATATGTCAGTGCTAATTTTAATCATCTAAGTAAGAGACTTTAGCTACTAGGAGCCAAAAAAAAAAAAGAAAAAAAGAAACTGCAATACTGCTGAGGTCTGAATGACTTTGTTGAAATACTGGTTATTAAATTAAAACAAGCAGAAGCTCAACCCAACCAAACTATAGCTAAAACCTAAAATCAGCAAAACCATAACTAAGACATGAAATTAATAAAATGCTGAGAAATGGCTAAAAGCTAACATTAGCCAAAACTAAACCTAAAAATAAAAAAATAGTAGAACAGAAGCTAAAAGCTACAAGTTACAAAACTGAAGATAAAAGTTCAAACTAGCTAAACTAACTAACGTAAAAGCTAAAATTAGAAAGACAGAAGCTTACACAGAAATAATAAAACCATAGCTAAAAACTAAAAGCTCAAAACATAATGTATCAAAAAACCATAGCTAAAAGCACAAATTTGCAAAATTGAAACTAGAATCTACAATTAGCTAAAACCTTAAAACAGTAAAACAGAAACTAAAAGCTAAAAGGGGCCTAAGAAGACAAAAACAAGTTTGCAGAAGTATCTAAAAAAGCTAAGTCTGGTCCTCTGGACATTCATAAAACAAAACAAAACAAAGAAAAAAAATGTAGAAACGTTTCGTC
>JARVGQ010000781.1:19960902-19990516 GCA_031762355.1 Hypsolebias martinsi
GGATCAACCAGTTTGCTGATGACAGCCAAAACCAGCTGCTCACAAATACAGCATCTCAGACTGAGGAAGTCTTTCGGACGAGAGACGAAACGTTTCTACTTCTTGGTTTTGTTTTGTTTTTTTGAATGTCCAGAGGACCAGACTTAGCCTTCTTAGATTTTTCTACCTGGATTATTGAACATGCATCAGGGTATTTGCAGAAGTATATTTTAAAGAGGACAATGTTTTTGGAGTAAATGAAGAGATTTATGTGTATTTCGATGGGATGTTTGTAAATAAAGTTACATAATTTAAAAAATGATAAAAGTAACAAACAAAAAGTCATAGCACATCATTTCAGATCGATGTTTTGATTATAGGATTGGTAAAAATTGCACTAAGCACGCAGAAACGGTTCGATTACATAAAAAGTTTTGAAGAAACTGCAAATAAATGAAGAGTCAGCCTTTCCACAACTAAAGGACAAAGCTTGGACCTTCATGTTTCACGACTCCATGACTAACTTCAAACATACATGAGAGATTGCCCAAATAAGTTCTTTAGCATTTACAGAAACCTATTCAGCACGGCAGGTTACGACAGCACATGAATGCATCACAGAAAAACTGACACTAAAGGATGCTTAACTCTGAAACAAAGTGTTCATGTCAGTGCTGACTCACCCCCAGCAGGTTTCTGGGTATATATCCCTCGCGGTTGTTTAGCCTCGCCCACCACCACTCTGTCTCAACGTCATCGAGGCGACGCAGCACAGTGACGGCGTCGCCCTCGCAGAAGGAGAGCTCGTCAGGCCGCTGAGCTGTGTAGTCCCACAGAGCATAGACCAAACCTTTGTTCATCACGCCCAACTTTTCTTGAACACCTGCAAGAAACAAAACAAAACAAAAAAAAAAAAGATAAACTCAGGGAGAATCCCTCCATCGTGTCGCCACATGTTAAAGAGTTCGGCTGCATTCAATACTAACCATAAAGGAACTGAGAACACTGGGTGTAACCTTCCTCCATTTCTTCACACTTGTCAGCCGCAGTTTCCACATCGCTGATCGTTGTGGCAAAAATGGCCGCTCCAGACTCGACCAGCATCTTGCAGAGATGGACGCTGTTACACGAAGCCGCACAGTGAAGAGGAGTCCTGCAGAGTTGAGGAAAAGAGAAGAATAAGACCACTTCATCTGAGCCTGACCGTTAATTTAAAAACTCGGTGGTTCTGACAGCGCCGAGCTCTGCACCGCGGCTACTGAGCGCGCTCATTACTTCAACTCCTTGCAGCCAATCAGCAGACTTGGCTCCGTTATAAATGTTAATATGATTATTATAATAACAACTGACCATCCGTCGCTGTCGGCCGCGTTTACATTGACCCCAAAGTCCAGCAGGAACTTCACGATGTGGTGATGACCAGCGCAGACGGCGTTATGAAGAGGAGTTATGCCTTCATCGTTGGGCATACTGGGGTTTTCCACCTGAAAGAGAAACATGTTTCTTAATTAAACACAAATTTTACAACTAAAGTAAAGTCAGTAAAACAGGATTTTGAAGTGTTGGATAAATAACTTAGTTTTGACTAGAATTAATTGGCAAACAGTCAAACAGTAATCAATATGTAACAATGAAACTTATTTGACGTGCAATAAATGTCACCTCATAAATGATCCTCTGCACCAGATCAAACTCTCCTTCTAAAGAAGCATCCAGCAGCAGAGCCAGAGGGTTGAACTTGACTCTCAGCCCGTGGCCGGTCCGCTCCGATGACGGCTTCTTCAGGTTGCTTCTCTTGGCCTGCAAAGAAAAACAGGAAGTGTTCAAAATACAGAGCAGGAGCAGATTTCTCCCCAATATAAAAATGTGACGGCTGGTTTTAAAGGGGGTATACCCATACCTTAGGCAGTGCAGGAGGGACAGAAGGTGATGGAGATGGAGAGGCGTGGCCTGCTGAGGTTTGGGCGGGGCTTGTTCCCCTCTGGTTATTGTTGTGGTCATCCGGCCTAACAGGCGCAGGAGTTGGACTAGGTTGAGCTGATGGAGGCGCGATGTTTGTACTCTCTGCTGCTGATGTGTTTTCTTTGGGCGTTTCCGTGGGAACTGAGGGAGGAGATGAACGACGGGAATCTTCAGCCTCCACGGCCGCTAAGCTGACCTTCTTCTCACTGGTCTCAACGTTGCCATTGGCTGAACTGATGTCCATGTCTCCCAAAAGGCAGTCAGGCTGGTAGAAAGGGTTACCTGTGAAATAATAATAAGAGAACGTAAACACACGCTTCATCGTTTTTACTCATTCAAGTCGCATGAGCATCACGTCTCACCTGAGCCTCCCTCCATACCTCCTGCCAACGTGTTGAACCTGCACATCACAACAGTTTATATTTTTACTTCAGTTTGACACAAACACACAAAACCTGATTTGTTTCCCTGCTGGAGTAAAACAACAACAACAAAAACAAGTTGCTAACCTCTGATAGAGCAGTTTCTGAATGTTCGGCCCAGTTGGGCACTCGGGTTCGGTGATGGAGCTCCGTTTCTTCAGGGGCCGTGGAGCATTGCTGAGGCGCCGGCGCAGAACCTCCAGGTCCACATCGCTCTGGTATCGTAACTGTGAGTGAGCTGTGGAGACGGGACACCAAAAGACTTTACAGGAAAGGTTCAAACTGACAAAATCGTCTTCTGCTTCATGTTTGTTATTAATTTCTGTTCACAAAACAGCGTCATGCACAAAAGACAAACATCTGGATTTTGTTGGATAGATAATCACAAATTCGCAGTGTTACATTTATTCATATCCCTATGTAAAATCTTCTCTTAAAGATTAAAGTTTGAACCCTGTGATAGTTCATCACTGAACAAAATGTCTTCTCATCCTCCCTGAACCACTTTTTCCACGATTTGAGCCTGATGAATCTTGGAATTATCCTGTACCAAAAACCCTATGGAAAAACCTGCTCACTCAGTATAAACTGATACTCAGCTGACACCGCTTTTGGATCCGAACGCTCCTGAACCTCAGCCGGATCAATGGGAGCAACTCAGAATCGAAACACAGCCCTCTACAGGCGTGTGCAGCCAGCACAATGCATGATGGGAGCATCACTTCATCTGCTGCGCTCCTTAACTTGAGAATCTGGACTCAACAGAACCAAAGGGTCCAAACTTCAGTCCACTTTGCACAATAAAACAGTTCTTCCTCAAGTAACTTCACTGATGAGTTGCCTCAAGTTCTACTGTTAATAATTTATTATCACTGATGAAAGTTTCTCTTTTGTTGGTTTATTTAGTAAAATTCAACCAGTGAGTCATTTTGACCAGGCAGTTATGATGTCCAGGTATTTAAATGTAAATATAATATCCAGAAACATCTGTACACCCTGATATTTTCTGTCCAGTGTGAACCTACCCATCGGTGTGAGCTTGGTAGGACTGAGGGGACGGGGGATGTTGTCCACGTTAGGTGGAGGAGGAACTTGTCCATCACTGTTCCCTCCTCCTTCCTTTCTTCCTTCTTTATCTTTACCTCCCTCCCCCGCTGCCTTCACGCCTCCTCCTCCTTGGAGGAAAGGGACGGGGGATGGCGACGAGGAGGAGGTGGGCAGGATGGGTTTACCGTAGACTGAGGAGAGAACAAAGGGCAGGTGGTGACTTTTTTTTTGTGTGTAATAAGATATTTAATGTGAACACGCAGCAGAGTTTAAATTTTTTTTTTTTTTACCTGCTTTGACGGCCGTTCTGTTGCTCAGAGATCCGTAGTTTTTGGCCTGGGGCTGTTGAAGGTACATGCTGTAGATTGAGCTGCTGTTCATAGTGGGGGGGCCCTTCCTGGGTGACTGCGGCCTGGAGGGGTGGTCCGGGACGTAGGGACGTACGGCCACAGCTGGAGGGGGGTCTGTGCGCTCAGTTTGAGGGGGCTGAGAGGAGGTGGCAGAACCTACAGGCAGGAACAGAAAGTTTACAATCAATAAAAAACATCAAACAAACAAACAAAGACAAAAAAAGGATGGATCACCTTGGCTTGAGTTAGGAGGGACGGAAATACGCTGCTGTATTTGCTGTGAGGAGGAAGAGGATGATGAAGAGGTCGGGGTGGATCTGGGCCACCCCAAAGTGCCAGGGGCAGAGCGTGGCAGCGAGCTTGTGGCACAGTGATGCCCCACTGCCTGATGGGAGGCGCTGGGGTAGGTCCCATAACCAGAGGGAAGCTGCATGGGAGTAAACAGAACCAGATTCATGAGGACAATTTAACATCAAACACCCACATTATTTACAACAATTAGAATACTCTGTGTGGTGCAGGAACAGAACCTGTTCCGGACTGCAGGTCTTCCAGTCTGGTCCGCTTTTGCTGATCTTTGGCCACGATGCTTCATTGGCTGAACGGAAAGGCAAAAATGAGAAAAAGGAGCCGAGTTTAAAAAAGGCTCTCAAGAAGAAGCAAACCAACGCAAATGCAGAGGAAGTTCCACAGCTGATAAGCTCGGGTGAAAAACAGTGAGAAGTCAGAAAGATAGAGAAGGAAAGAATAAAAACCAAATGTCAAAGAAAGATCTGGATGCTCATGCTGTTTGAATATAATTCAAATTAGCAGCACTTTACATTTGAACACTAGCAAAGCAAACTTATATGAAATAACTCAGACTTGGCTACATGTGCATCCAATTATCATATCTGTATTATTTGTTTTATTTGAGCTGATATATTTGTCCTTCAGCTCAACAAACACTGTAAACATACTAAAAAACAGTAAAGTATGAGCAGGTTTGATATGAGAATGCAGTCATCGTATCTGATATGAGGCGCCGTTCAAAATGTTGGTTAACATGAAAGACAAACTAAAAATACAAAACAAAAAAGAAAGCAGCAGCTCTGAAGGTTCGAAACTTATTTAGCAGATTTAAACAGCGTGAGACGACTACCTGACCTGGTTCAGAGCAGATCGTAGCACGAATGCATCCCTAAATCTTGACTAACTCTGAACGTGACCTCGCTGAGAGTGAACAGCCTCGCTCGTTACAAGGATGAGAAAATCAGGCGATGGTAAAACGTTTTCCAAACACCTAATTGAAAGGTGTACGGCCTCGCTGCTGATGTCAAAGTTCCATTTTCAGCTGCTGCTTAGCCATCTGCAGGACGACAGCTGCACAACGCCGTGGTCCCTCCACATACCAGACCAGTACTGAGCATAGCAGTTCTGCAGAGAGCTGCCACTTTAACCTGCTGACCCCAGGAAGCAAACAGTCACGACAGGAAACCAGCAGTCAGCTTTGTGCGAGGTGGAAACTTGGCTTTCAGCCCGACAGCTCAGATTAGAAGCAGCCTCTGAATTGCACGAGGAGAGAGAGGACACAGAACGTCCCCGTGCAAAGGACAAAAGGAGAATTCGGATTAACAGAATCTCAAACTTGTCTTTTAGGCATCACCCAGTGTCTCAGTAAGTCATCAACTGATTTTTCGGGTGTTTGGCACTAAAACAAAAATGAATAAATCATTAATATATGTTTTAAGATGAATAAAGTTAATCTCCACAGGTTAATCAGCTGCAGACGCACATCAATTTATTATTTTCTGAAAGGTTTATTAATGTTTGACCAGCGGTTCATGAGATGTTATGGTAAGAAACGCACGTATCGTCCACCTCAGCCTTCTGGTGGTGGGCGACAATAAATACTTGTAGTTTTCTGAACTTTTCTTCCTGGATTCTGATCCGCACAAACATTTTGTCTAAGAGTTTTAAACCCATCAGACGACATTAAAGCCTCCAGTTTTCTTTCTCGAATCATAAGACAAACTGTACAAAGCACCAACTTCCCTTCATTCATCTGCTGCTCCTCCCTGTGGCTGTGATTTACAACAATGATGTATTTTCCACATTACGTAAGGCCCGGTAATAAATAGAATGGTGGCATTCACTTTGGCATTCAGGAACACAATGAGGCTTGTAACAGTGCAGGTTAAAGACATTTTGATTTTGCTTCTACTAGTACAAACGTTATATTTTCTTTATTTTAAGTCTGATTGAAAATGATGGAGAAATATGCTAAAATAATAAATTATTATTATTATTAATCATATTTACTGTCATAAACAAACAGTTTCCTAAGATATTTTCTATCTATGAAACTGATCATCTTCATCATTAACCCCCACATTGTCCATTAACTTGATGACAACAAGTGTTTATTAGAGGAAGAATCAAACACTTTTAATAAATGCTTAAAAATACTTTTTTATATATAGCTTTGTCCACCATAAACTTGTTAATCTATGTAAGCCCCTTAATAGCCTTTAGTTGTAAAAAGAAAACTTGACAAGTCTAAAATTTTTAGGAGCACTATGACGTTTAGTAGCAGAACAGTAGTCTGTCACTACATCACAGTTTGTTTATCACAGACCTGCTCTATCGCGGTTTTGACACACAATTGGCTGATTGATGCATGGGCCGCACGATCGGCATTGAATTTTTATTTATAATAAATTATTTTAAACTATTTAGCACCTGCTGCACCTCTGTGCAGCCCAAAGCTGCAGAAAAAGCTTCCTACTGCAGCTGGTCAACGTGCAGAGCGAAGAAGTGGGCGTGGCCAAGAGCGCTTGTAGGTGGCAGAGAGCAGCGGATGCAGAGAGAGGGAAATAATGACATTCTGTTTTCTTTTAAAGCGTTTAGAAACATTGCTTAGAATATTCCAATAGTGTGGTAAGGGTTTAAAACACCTTTACACACATACACACACATATGTATGTATATATATATATACACACACTAAAATAAACTACTACTGTACTTACTACTTGTACTACTTTCCCTATTTCGAGGTTTTTCCACTTATCGCAGGACTTCAGGATAGGGCGCCCCCGCGATAAACGAGGGACTACTGTAAATGTTCTAGAGTAAACAAACCATGGGAAGAAAAATATATATATGTATATATAATAAATCTTGCAAAAAAACTTCTGCAAGATTCAACAACAGAATCGTCATTCAAACTTTGAACAAGTGGCAGTAAGTTGGACTGCACATGTCTGTACTGCCATTTTGACATCTTTGACAGTTTTTACACAACGATCGTTAAAGTTTTATGATTTTTGGAGATTTTACAATGAAGTGAAGCGTGATGTGACAACCTAACCATTGAACTGTCTAAACTTTATAAACTTATCTTAATCTCACAGATTTTGCCCTTCTTACACAGTTTACACATCAAAACGCAGACATGTTTGACTTCTTTTACTCAGTATGTCTCTAGGCTTCTTTATCCTGTCATATCACCTACTTAATGAACTGAAGATATATAAAATTTTGCACTTGAGCCACCAGAAGTTTCTGCCACTCACAGTTCAAGGACTTCTTCAATACGACACGTTTTTTGCACATTGACAGTTTGTTTGAGGCTCAGTTTCAGTTTGTGTTTGTCTAAAGAGCAGCGCTGTGAGCACAGAAGTATAAAGTTTAAAAAATAAAACCGCAAACATATTTCTCTTATGTAGCTCAAACCTGGAACAACTAAGCGACAAAACATCTCAATCTACTGAACTACGGTTAACTAATCAAATATGTCAGCAGACTTGTTTTGTTTTATCTCTGTTTACGTTTCTCTTTATTCAAGCTTGTGTAATTTTATCAACCGTGTGCTTTTTGTTTGTCCTTTAGTTCTTTTTCTAGCTTGTTCGTCAACCTGCTAGATACTGAATATGGAAATTAAATCTGGCTAATTTACTTAAGCGCTTATTAAACTCATGATGTCCCCGTTTTAAATAAAGTGGGTTTTAACATTAAGTTTCAACGCAAAACTCATACTCTTCAAAATAAGAGTCTGGCTCTGTTGTAGCCTTTGTCGTTACAAAAGCTATGTTACAACTTCCTGTTAGTCTTTACAGTAGTGGCACAAAAATGTTTCTGTTTGTAATTTATTAGCCACTCCTCCACACCGGTTCAGAAGGTTTGAAGTAATAACTGAATACACGTCTGCGGTTTGGCCTCCGTTTATTTTCTGAAGCTGTTTTCTAACCTCGAGCAGCTGCTGACTATCGGGTGTCTCGTCTGCGTCCCTTAGCGCACGACCCTCACATTTTAAGGTCAGTTTGTGATTCTGATTTAATTAAGTTCTCTCTCCTCACCACCTGGTCTGTTTAATTATAACAAAAACAGTCTGAGACGTTTGAATGTCCAGGACCAGGTCTCCGCTTCGGGTTTTTCTACCTTCAGTGTTTGTCGTGATTGTTCACACGTATATAACGACAAAACCAAATTACTAGTAAAGACTTAAGTTCAAAACTTTGTACGGCTGTGCATGCACATGGCATCTATAAACAATTTGACCTTAGTTTGAATTAGTGCAGGTACCGAACAGCAGAGAGACGTTAAAACGCTCATTAGCAACTGCTCCAGGACTCACTGTTGTTACCGTCCCCTCCTTGAGGGGATCGATGTCCTTCAGTGGGCTCGGGCAGGACGATGTCTAAATCTGACACTTTCCACTGGCTGGGAGAATTGCTGGTGCCGGTCCTGTCCTCCTCTGGACCGCCACGACAGACAACAAGACCGACCACGAGACAGTAACAACCAGCAGAAACAAACGAACAGCAGGACGACACCACAGTGACAGCCACAACAGCAACCACCACCAAAACGTTAGTCAGGACCATTGATGGCAACAAGAACAACAGATGAAGAAAAAGGAAAAGAGGAGCCAACAGAGGAAAAAGAAACAAAAGGACAGTTAGATAGGAAGAAACCTGAGTGAAACAGTGATTCAAAAAAAGAAAAGATAAAGTTTAAAAACCTGAGAGGGAGCGGATGTGGTTGAGCGGGGTGGGTTTGGGTGGTGGGTCAGCAGGCAGGGGGCACCCAGGATCCTGTCTCCCGTCTGATGGAACCTGGATGTAGGGACAGACTGCCGCCACGCGACCTGAAACTCCTCCACCAGAGTGAGGAGACGCCTGAGGAGAGGATGGTCCTCCACCGTTCAGCCGACTCAGCTGGAGGAGAAGAAACAGTCTCGAGTTTAAACGATCGTTGCGTCTGTTTTTAATTTCACGACGAGAGAAAAACGACCTACCTCTGCTCTCTTCTTGTGAAGGCGTTCCCTCAGGTCACAGATGCGTTGGTCCATCACCGTCACCTGGGCGTTCCTCTTGTTCAGCAGCTCCTTGTTTTGGGTCAGCTTGCTACTCTGCTCCAGATTGTGGCGGTTACGAGCCTGAAACACACCAAAGTTAGAGACTCGGATCTGAAGAACTCCACCCTGCTGAGTCTGTGGTGACAGTCGGCTGGAGGTTTGTGAAAAGGTGGCATTTACCTGCAGCTCCTGGTAGAGTTTCCTCAGCTCCACGGCTGCAGGGCCGGACAGCGGGGACCCTTTATGACCGGTGGGAGTCCCCTGAGGTGTGGTCCCAGACTGCAGCTGGAGGCGTCCTCTCCTCAGATCCTCCAACTGTTGAGTCAACTGGTGAATTACACAATAAGCAACCTTAAGAAGTCGTCATTGACAGCACGTAAAAACTATGTAAATCTTAATTTTTAGAAAAAGCAGACATCATCTGGCACAGGTTAAAGAGCAGCTTTAAAAAATAAAAAACAGAAAACAGAACTATAGTTATGCAAAAAGAATTCAGCAAAATTCAGGGCAATATCAGAAAAATAAGGATTTAAAGTGGCCACTGTGTGTTTTTTATGGTTTTATGGTTTAAAAGGGGCCATTTGTCTAATTATTTAGACAAATTATGAAGTAAACAAACAATAATTTTAGTAGCTGCAATATTTTTGTTAAGAATTGACCAAAAATGTGTTTCTGGATGAAGGTAAGCTGTTGACACTGTCAGCTTTGAGACAACATTAAAAGGTGAATTCTGCAGCTGGACTTCAAAACCTCAGGAGAAAAATGAAACTTAAAAAGTCAGTGTGAATCTGTTTGGCCTTTAGAATTCTTGTTTTATTATTTTTAATGAAAAATCAAGTCCAATTAGACAACCAGGTTCTTAATAATCTTCATTTTGTTTCTCTGTAAAATGTCCTTACATACATAAAGGGATTTCTGATCAGCCTTTCTTATCTGTTGTCACTGATTCTTTAGTAAAATCTTGTAAATTATTTGGAATTTAACAACCTTTAATTTAGGATTCAAGTTCTGTGTTTTAAGAGTCGCAGTTGAACATTTTGCCACTCATCAGAAGTGCCTGAGCACAGAAACATGAACATGCACGTTCACCACAGCCGACCCTCCATGATACCTGGTCGACTCTGACCACAGCAGACTGCAGCTCCGCCTGCTTCTCCTGAAACAGGTTGCTCATGTGGTCGATCTCTGCAGCTGCAAACGAACAAAAAAAAGGGAGAAAAGTCAAGACTATTTAACTTCTTAATGCTGTGCCGTTGTCATCATCTCCACGTGGTCATCCCTGCAGTGTGTGCAGGCTTACAGAGGTTTCCGTTGATCAGTTTGCTGTAGTCGACTTGGCCCCTCATGGCTCGGATCTTCTTCAGCTTCGCCTCCTGCGTGTCCACACGCTCTTTGAGCCGCTGCAGCTTCTCCGCTTCAGACTAAAACCCAAACAAATAAATCAAAATCTACCCCCGTTGTGCTTCTTTGTGGTTTAACAGTTTTTGAGCAGCTACAAATGGTAAACGCAGATGTGTTTATTTAGCTGAGATATTGATCACCGTGTTCTGACTGCTGATGGACAAACAGGTGAGCCTTACCTGAGTCTGTCCTTGGTTCGATCTGCCTCCCTGCTGAAGATACCTCAGTCTCTGCTCCTGTAAGAAAAAATATATATACACTTTTTTTGTCTATTTTAATTTAAAATCAGCTCTAACTTTGAGTTTTAGGTTTTAGTTTCAACTACAAGTATTAATTTCTTCATACAAACAACAGGGATCCTAAACATACTACTTCTTACAGCATAAAAAAGCTCATTTTAAAAAGATGTAATTACATTTTTACTTTTTTTAGTTCTTACAGTTTTGGTGCCTCTTTCACTCAGATTCAGTCCTTGAATCTGATCATTGTCAGAGGAATATTTTTAAGTGTTCTACATTGATCTGTAAATCATGTAGACATAAAAGGATTTAAACTCAAGGGATGAATCAGTCAGCACCCAACAGACAACTTAGCACAAAGCTATTTCAACTTTAGGTTCTTTTTTTTACTAGCAGCCTGTCACAAAGACAAACTGACCCAAGTTTCGGCCTGACAAACTGAAAATGACTGAAACCAGAGAAAACCTCTAAAAACCCTCAGAAAACCTGGAGAACTACTAATAAAGACAAAAAGAAGAAACAAAAGTGGGTTTCAAATTGCTGCACAGCTTCTACAGCATCAGTAACAAGAGTTATCAGTCCAGTAAGGGTAAACCAGTTCATTTTAAACACACCAAAATCCAAACTATTATAAACAGTGAGGTTTTATGTAAATGTTTGTGTATTTTGTCAACAGGATGAATCAAATTGTCATATTTTCAAGGCATGTTAAGAACCAAAATGAATACAGAAACCACAGAAGCTGAAATATTGTTTTATTCCAAACTTTAAACTGAACTGGCAGGAGTGGAAAAACAACTAAAGCTTAAATAACAAATGCTAACACAAAGAACTAGGACCAGGGCCTGATGACTGAGTAAAAAACAGGACTTTAAATACACAAAGAGGGACCCGAGGACCAGCTAGGATCAATTTCTTATCAGGATCTGTTCTTCCAAAATAACACATGAAACAAATAAAAATCTGAATGTAAAATACAAACCATACCAGAAATCTCTGCACCATGACACAAATCCACATATTTTTTACATACCTGTTGATTTGTCAGCGTATTTATGACTCTGAGCTAAACACAGACTAAAAACATTTAGTTCACAGGGAAACAACGAGGCTGCCGTGTGTGTGTGAAGCTGACTGAGGCACTTCTCTTTTCTCTGCATCATGCTGACGTGCTGTAAAACTGACCTGTGTGTGTGTTTCTCCACACATCATTCACTGAAAACACACACAGCACAACACATTACATAACAAGGGCCTGTTTGATAACAGAGGAAAACGTTTCAGGTTATTCTCCTCTGGAAGTTATCAATCCATCCTAAAACCACAGCAGTAAAACTCTTCCATCCTCTAAAAAAAAAAAAAAAGACTTAGCATTCAGGAAGGAAACATTTAATCTGTCACTTTACTCAAGCGGGGAAACTGCCGCTCTAAAAAAAAATGCTGAAACTCAGCAGAAATGTGACAGCAGAGACGTATAACCCCATAAAAACGTTGATAACAGACCAAATAAAAGTCATAATTAGACACTTCACCTAATAAGTTTTTTTTTTTCTGTTCTGTGATTCAGTTTCCCGGCAGCTGCAGCTTTTCATGACTTCACTTCCTGTCAGCTCAGAGGTCATTTCCTCAACGTGAGAATGGGGCCCACTGATTGATATGCGCCTAAAAACAAATGAATCGTCTTTCCCATTACAGTATTCTTATCACGACCCGATCACACGTCCTGTTTCTGAAGCATGGGCAGTGATTTTTATTTTTTTGGATTTCAAAGTGAACCTTTCAGACAGACGACAAAGGCGCCACAGCAGCTGCTACTAAAACTTCAAACATGCCTTTATGTTAATCTAAGTATAAAACAAAATGCCTCCATTTTGATGCATGAACTGTTTAAGAAGTGTAGAAAGAACCAAAAGCAACGGACATGTCAAAGCTGCTGCCAGCGGCTCAATATGGTAACCATGGTAACCGTGCAACTGTGTCCATCACTCCCTGAGGTTAAGGAGACAGAAACTGGCTGAAAGTTAAGAAAAACAAACTGGATGTGTGAAAACTATGAGTGTGATCTTACAAATACTTAGTCAAACCTGAATGTTTAGTTCTTTGCAGTGTTTTATGCAGAAAATATGACAAGTAAAAAAAAATTAACTTCCAGTTTTAAAAAAAATAATTGCGTGTGGGTTTATTCTGTATTTTGGAGGGATTTGAGTGAAATCTAAGGCCGATATCTGTGAGACAGACTTGGTGAAAAACGTCAGAAACAGATTTAAATGTATGATTTGTGTAAGAACTTTTGGAAATAAGAAAACTTCTTATTGCAAAGGTTTAGACATTTTTCAAAAGCTAGTTGTGAGACGATCAACATTCAGTTGAACACCAAGGCAAAATCTCCAAAGATCATCAAACTTAAGCTGCAACTGAGTTAAAACTGCAGGGGCAATGAAAATGCCAGTTCAAAAACGCAAAGTCCAACTTTCTGTGACTCGTTTCAAATTTGGATGATGTTTCTACTGTGAGGTACGTCTGAACTACAAGAGCTCCAAAGACGAGTTTTCTCACCAAACCCGTTTCATTTCAAAGCTGTGCACTGAGACAGGACACCAGAATACTAATGAGGGTGTTCATGCGCCGACACCGTGAACTGACAGGTGATCCCTCCAGCTGCTGTGAGCGTTACCTTGGCGATCAACATCTGCTGCTGAGCCTCTATTTGTTGCTGTTGTCTTGTGGCCATTTCCTGGAGCTCAGAGAGGGTCAGCTCCACACGGGGAACCTAAACACACACAGAAAAGTGTTTTCAGGACTGTTGGTGACACACGAGTATCACCTCACGCTTTGGGTGGCTCAGCAGCTTCTGCGTCGACGTTACGAGGTTCCCGGCCCGCGGCCTCGGCACAGTGACAGAATTATAGTTTAGATTTTTGGAATAGCTGCTGTGATTTCATCTGTGCCGTTCATCACCGACACAGACCACAGCGTCTGCAGCAGGAAATCTAATCTCAGTTTTCAGATAGTTTTACGATCAGGCTGATTTGTCTTTTTCAGGACTGACGTTTTGAGGAACTCTGAGCGAGCTGAAGGTTTTGCAGCACAATTACATCCTGTGATTGTGTTCACTCGTAGACACACATCTACTCACCAATGGTGTGTTACATCCATTCAAACTGCACAGGAAATTCAAACAATTCAACTCAAAAACACCGCACAGCTGACTGTTGATGGCCGTAAATGATAACTGTATAAATCAAAATATGTGAGCCTTGCTGCGAAGATAAGTGACAATACTGATTTTTGCCACATTGATTTGCGTTAAATAAGACTGCAAAGACACCATGTAGCTACCCTGGTAATTAAAAGAGCATTTAATATTCCTAATCTACCTTTAAATCAAAGTTTTCTAACAAGTATATCTTCAGAAAAAATTCCCAGTCCAGTTATTCTCTAAATTTTCTTTTGAAATTGACCATTTTGCTACGTGGCTGCTGTAGCACTGGGAAATCCTTCACATGATGTTTGGCATCATTGTGAAGCTTGCGGATTCCCTTTTATATTAATATACCACTGAAAAACATCATTGTAATGTCACTTTGATTGGTGATATGTGCTGCTGATTATGCATGCTGCTGATCTCATGCTGCTGACTATTTCATGCTGCTGTATTCATTCGTATTCATCTACTCACACAGACTCATGTTTGTGTTGTTTGACTTATTGTTTTGCACTATTAGAAGTATTTTTTAGTTTATATCTTTGATCCTTATTACTGTTTATTTTACTATTTATATTTTGGCTATCATTGGATGTAACTGGGACCTTGTGTGTGCAATTCTCATGCACCGCATGTGATGTGAATGACAATAAAGAACCTTGAAAATCCAAATGACATCACTCCGGACCAATGGCACATTAAGTCTTCAAGCCAGAGCTCTCCTAAACAAAACTAGCCTGATGCAAGGCGACAAATCACCAGATTTAAACATAGTATGAATAAGTTTCAAATGTTTTGAGATGAAGAATTTAAAAATAACGATAACTCAATATTGAAACGTTTTTCATTGTGACTCATTTTACCAGCACAGGTCACATATGATCAATTACATGAATAAAAAAGGCCCAGACAATAAACACGTTATACCAAACCTCCATGCTGATCGCCTTTATTTGTGCTGTTCAAGGCTTTCAACAAATTCCGATTAGTTCAAAGAGACTATCAACAAATTAATGTCTTTGAAAATGTTTAGAATTTTGTTAAATTGTCAAAATAACCCTGACTTATTTCACAAAGACATTCGTGTCGTTACTCAAGGAACAATCCATAATGCTGAACAGATGCTTTGTGTTTTGGGATTTCTTAAATATGAAAACTTCTCTCAGGGAGAGAAAACTGTTACAATATGCATCAGTGATTAATGACACTGATATGTGGTGTTCTAGAAAGCACTAATGCCTTCAGGAGGACTTGTGTAATTCTTACAAACATAATGCTGATGTTGAGGGTTTTTACACATTGCAGACTCCATCATGTTTAGACAGTGACATCACGCACATTACAGCCTGCCATTAACTAACTGCTGACCTGTGAGATCCTGAACATCCTCACGTTGGTGCACATTTTAAAGAGTCTGCAGGCCTACAGCAGCCTCCTGTCGATGTAAACTGCGCCCCCCCCCCCCACCCTTTGAAGAAAACCAGCATGTGCTTGTTTTACTTGGACTGACTCTCAGACACTTAGAGAAAAGAAACACCACCTTTATGGTTTCACCTGATAAATAAACGTGTCGTGTTTCCCGTGTGATTTCTGGAACATTTTCAACATGTTCATGTGATCACACATGGGGAAAAGAAAGGCAACTTTCCAGGGGTAAGGGAAACCAGCAACCAACAACGGTGCAGAACGATCAAACTACAGGGCAGATTTCCAACAGCCCAGCGCCCGTCACAAAGTCAGCTCTGATATTTATTATCCACATAAATTTCCACCTGAGAGGCTGTGAGCACAATGATCTTTGCGTTTGGCCTTGTTGCTCATGTATTTATAGGGGTTTAGCTTTCAGAATGTAACATTCAAGGAAGTCGGTATTTAAATATTTGTTTTAGTATAAAGTAGTGTAATAATCATGAAGAGTAATGAAACATCCATGGCTAAATTTACCAAAGGTCTGTGAGGCCTTTTCAGGCTCAAATTGGGTTTCTGTGCATTTATTAAAATTCACAAAGGGAGATGTGCAACTCAAACTGTGCTGCCTTAGCGGTCAGTGCAGTTTGTTCACATTTGAATGAGGTTTCATGGATTAATAAGGAGGAAAGCCCACCTGTATCTATGTATATAACTGACAGGGATGAAAGCATTTGATGTTCAAAGACCAGCGCCGTTTGTGACACACAGCCAGTGTAAAATATTTACCGCCTCCTGAGAGCTGGTGGTAACTGTCTCAAAAGAAACAGATGTGCAATCCTCTGCACTGTAGCAGGCATGCTAGGAAATTTATAATTTACCCTCTCTTCCAGTGAGGAAGGTCAAATATTTTTAAATCTACAAACTGTTCCAAAAAGTGTGTAAAATTCAGCTGGTGCTGTTTAATTTCAGAGCGCAAAGCTTTACGATTATAAAATATTTTAACAGATACTTCACACACAGAGCTCATATTGTGAAAATATTATCGTAGCATCCCAACGTTCACTGCAGGTACACAAGCACAAGAACATCAAGTATCCCTTAGTCAGGAAGAGACATCAAGGACTCATTTTCATATTATTATGTGGCAAACGTTGTCTTATAAATGTAGAACTACCATCCAGGTTCCTTCTTGAATAAGATGTTGGTTTTAAAAGACCCTCTGTTCTCCATCTTCTAAGACCAACAAAACATTTTACTTTGTCACTTTTGTTTCTGTTTGTTACAAAATACCATCCAACAATGTTCAGTCAGGTCAACTGGATGGTTTCTTTTTTTTTTTTCTGAGACTTTTTGTCTTTCATCCAAAGGACTTCTTCAATCTGAGAAGACACCAAACAAACTGAGTTCCACAAGCAGCACACTCCCATAGTGGGAAAAAGATGGCCCGGAGGCCATCTTATCACCAGCAAACTGTTTGTTTTTTACATTATGGGAGTGTGTTGCTTGTGGGACTCAGCTTGTCTGGTGGCTCCTCAGATTGAAGAAGCCCTTTGGATGAAAGACAAAAAGTCTAAGAAAAAAAAAAAAAAAGACCTGACTGAACATTGTTAGATTTTTACCTGGATTACTGAGCATGAACTTTGGTGAACAAAATATATTTAGATTACGGCGCAATATTAACCGAGTTCTGACACAAAAATGGTGCGAATCGTTCACACCTGCTGAACTGATGTATCTGTTTGCGGTTACATAATTATTTCTATTTGCTTTGGGAGGAAGCATTATGATGCAGCAGATGGTGGATGGAAAAGTTTGCATCAAAAAAAGTGGAGAAAAAAATAGCACATGATGATTTTTAGAAAATCTGGGCCACATTTAGTTTAAAAATAAAAGGAAACAGCCTGGTGACGAGTCTGGGTGATGCATTACGCAGAAAGTCTCAAAAAGCTAATGAGGAGCTTCTTAAAACCGAGGCCTCGGGGGTCGTTTTGACCCAAAGACAGCAGGAGGGTTAAAGGGGTGAGTAAATATTTTAAACACTACTGCGTGGGGCTTCAAATTAAGAGCCAGAGGGAAAGTCAAAATCAAGGAGATTCATCTTTTATCTGTCGTCAGACTTTTCTTATTTCTTGATACGTTTATTTTATGTGGACTTTAGATTAAAGGGGCAGAAAACATGAAGTAGAATCTCTGCAGTGGTAACTTCAGATTGCCTACAGCTTTCATACGTTCCTTCGAACTGACTTGTAGAGGCTGCATATTTAAACCTATTGTCTTTATATTTATTAAAAAATACACAATACTGCTGGTAAATGAATAAGACTAAGCAAAGCTTGGCTCCACCAAGGAATAAGTAGCACTAGTTATCTATTTAGTGAATAATTTTATAATTTATTACCATTCCAATCATTTTTAAAGCTTACTGAGACTTATTTTTAGGAATATCCCACAAAAAAAAATATGATAAATGATAACTTAGTGATTTAAATTTGATGACGTTTATATCCACTAAAATTTCCTGTCCCACCTCTGTGACGTTTTCAGTGACAACACGCATCATACAGACACTAAAAAGTTAAAAATCCACCTGACTCCTGCTTAGGTCATGTATGAATCCTGCTGCCCAACACGCTGGAGGACGTGAGACACGCTGGCGTTAAATCTGTGCTGTATTTACCTGCAGGCTGTCCCATGTGATCCTGCAGGAGCGGACTTTAATTTTGCTGCATTGTCCTTCAACTGTAAACTCCTGCACCAAATCCACCTCGTTCCACTCCATGACCGCAGCCTCGCAGAGATCCGCCGGACCTTCACGAGCTCAGAGAGGAAGACGATGCCGGGCGGCTGGAAGACTTTAAGAAGGGAGGGGGGGATCAGAGCGATCCTTATCACAACTTTCCCTCCCGTCCGTCTGGTGATGTGCTGAGATTTACGACTCCGGCTCTTCACGACTCTCCAGCCCACACACTCCCCCCACCTAATGCTCTCTCTCATACAAACTTCCTCATTTACTGAGATCTTGTATGAAGAGAGTAAAAACCCTTAACATGACTCTGCATTCAGGTAATACAGAGCACAGGCTTTTAAACAAGTAGAAAAAGACTAAAAGAAAGTCATTATTTAATTTGTTTTTTCATCTTCATCTCTCTTTCCCTCAGTCCTGTCATCCCTCTGCAGTTGGCTTTTTGCTGCAGCGACACCCCCTCGTCTCCCCCTTTCCCCCTCCTCGCACCTCCCTTTTTTTCTTTCTACCACTTTCTCTCAGAAGTGAAATCATTGCACCACAGCCTGACGGGGCTTGAACTGCTCTCAGCCCCTCCAGATGTGCAGAATGAGAAGACGCCGGGAGACCCACGTTCCTGAAAGAGACCAGCGAGGCTCCTGCATGCGGGCTCAGATATCAACGTCCTGCTGCGTCACATTTCATCCTGCTTCTCTCTACACGCAGACACATGGCATGTGACTGCTGCGTCACGTATTTCTCTCACACAAACGCACAACCAGGACAAAACGCTGACATTAATTTCTGCCAGTGCTGCCGTCCTAGAAAGGCAAGACTGTTCAGAGAGTAAAACTGGGGTTTTGTGAATATAAAACTTAGAAAAACTGCATGTCAGGGACAGAGGTTGCTTAAAGTTGCAAAGATATATGTGAAAGTCACAAATGTTGGCAGATAATAAACAAAAGAGGACAAAATGTAAATCATCTCCAGAATTTAATCCACTAAAGTTCACTTGTTTTATGTTGAAATGTGAGATCCATTGCTAATCTCTCTCTTCACTTGTTTAAAAGCTTAATATAAAAGTAAATCCTATTTGAAACAAGTTAGGATGAAAAAACAAGTTGTATTAACGACAGCTTTTTATTTTCTTCAGTTAGCATGCTGTCGGGTTGTTAAACAGGACGACTAAACAAAAAGTCTGCAGAGAGGCGCCTGTAGAAGAATAATAAACATTTTGAGCTTGATGTACCGTTATTTAACACACGAGGTTAAAATGCTGTGGTTACGGTTTAGAGTCTGTTTTATGGGCTAAGATCAAAACAGATCTGCAGATAATTTGAAATCACTTTAAAATCACATTCAAACCCAAAAATAACAAAAGAAGTTTGTTCAATCCATGACATGTGAAATAATACGTCAGATAAACTTCACTCCACTTCTAATATTTTAATAATATTAAAGAACCCATAATGTGCTACATTTGTAGTTTTATTTTAGGCCCGTACTACACATGTTTTGTTTCCGATGCTGGTACTCCTCACCTCCTGCATAATGTTGTGTTAGTGCTCCGGTATTCTTTGATGTGTTTAAAAAAAAAAAGCCCCTTTGCATATTTTATGCAAATGATTGGTGCATTGTTTGTTTTCGTTTCTTGGTGTCTGCTTCTTCCTGACTGTCAGAAGATATGAGCTTCCGTTACAACACCCTGATGATTAAAGATGCAGCATCATTCTAGTTCTCCACTCTTAAAGCTCTTTTATGTGCTACAACTGTTTCGTTCTTGTTTCCACACTTGTGAATGGCTAAAAAAGAAGCTTTAAAGGTTTTATCAGTTATTCCAGTTTGTCTCTTATACAATGAAGCACTCATGATGATGAAAATGTCTATTTTTGATGCAGATTTAAAGTTTTGTCACTTTGCAAACTATAAGAAATGAAAGACACCAGACAGAATAAACTGAGACAGGCAGCTCAACGTCTTACAACCACAGCTTCTCTCTCGTGCCGCCTTCTGTTGTAACTATAATCTGAAACACATGACTTACTTAGTGATCAGATCTTCACATCTGCTGTGTTTCTCCAGTAAAAATATTCCTTGTGAGCTACAATAACAGCCTTCAGATATTTCTGATGCTTCAACTGGACAAAAGGAGAAAACTCCCATAACCCTCTGCTCCACATTACTACAGGGAGGCCTGGTGGTTACAAGCATTGACCGATTTAATCTTTGATCTTACAGAAGACAGCCCGTCTATCAACGGCGTCCTCCGGCAAAACCAAGATGAAACAAAAAGAAACATCTCAGCCGAAAGTCTTCATTCATGTGAGCGAACTCATCGGGAATATCACGTGTCAAACGTAGTGTGTGAAGTCTGCCGACGTCTCTGAACTCAAGACTACCACAAGTTTAAAGTGGTGGCACAGTAACAAAGTTCATCTTAATCTAGAACAACACAAAAATGGACACATTCAAAGACAGACTTATGGTCTTAATATACAGGTGGTCCTCGGTTTACGGCCGAGATCCGTTACAACGGCCCGGCCGGATACCGAAAAAGCCGGATACCGAAACAGAAAGCACATGGCGGCCGTATACGCGAGTTTTCAGCCGTAAACTGAAACTGAAAGCACATGGCGGCCGAAACGTCTTTTTAAACGCGTTATTTACAGCCTAAAACACCGCCAGCATACGTTTTGTACCTCTAAAATGTATTTTAGAGCAATTAACTTGCAACAAACACAAAAAATCACAAAAAAATCTCAGAAAATAATGAAAATTTCTGCCGTTTCGGCCGATGACGTCACTGGGGCGGAAGCCGTAAACGCGAACGGCCGGTAACCAAGACAGCCGTAAACCGAGGACGACCTGTAATTGCATGTTCTGTGAATGCTGGCCTGCTCTCCAAAGCTTAGTAAATTGATGAACTACACCTTGGTATGTTCTGGGGATCTCCTTTTTTCCACGACATAGGTTTACATGAAACTCTTGAACAATAATCATTGGAGGTATATCTACAACTAATTAATATTAAAAATCAACCTATTTTAAAATGACTGTTGCAAATTATAAACATTAGCAAACAGAAGAATAAAGATCATTGTAAATTTCACAAATTTTATTTTTTTCTCCTCTCTTTCGGCTGCTCCACTCTCTGAGGGCTTTCACAGCAAGTGAAGTCAAGAATTTGGCAATTGTTTTATGCCTGATTCTTATCCTGATGTAACCTGGGCTCAAACCTGCAGTTTTCTTATGAAATATGTTGCACAGCTCAAATTTGATGCTGCATCATCTAAGTGTCGAGGCCACATAATCAACATTCAAACAGAAGATCTTTACATAAACTTTAGCATGCAAGGCAGCAGGTGATATGCATTAATTAAAGAGATGCTTGTTTAAATTTTTCTGAATGGATTAGTATTTTTCCTCTTTTTGAATAATGGTCAAGAAATTGAGATAATGTTGATCGGTGTTTCTACAAACCGAATATGATTTGTAAAACTATGGAAAACAGTTTTAACTCTTAATGGTCTTTGCTAGTCATTCTTCAAAACAAATGGGAAGAAAATTAACCATCAAGTTGAAAACTGTTCTATTGACTAATTTATCTTTCAAGCTCTACACAAATACAAATACTTGGTGCAGAAGGAAAAACATGCTGACCTCAGCGTGTTCAAAAGCAGCATCGATCTGTTTTTGTCCAGCAAAACAAACTGGATTAGATAGTGTTGTTCCATCTACACAAAAACATTTCAACCTTCAAATTCAATGTTTGTTTCCAAGTACTGAAATAAACTTCTAACTAGTCTACAAGTTTTATCAGCAGAGTGTAGTTCTGGTTGGTAATCGATTAGCCAAAAGGCCAAAACACAGTGAACGCTGAGTAGCCCAACAGAAATACTGAAGAGGAAACAATCAGAATACAACTAAACTGAGCTAAAATGAACTTAATTTATATTAATGTATAATTAATAACTACAGCAGTTTTCCAGTGGTAGAGGTTTCTTTTTAAATATAGAATCCGTTCAGGTAGGATGTGGATTTATTTACAGTAGTCCCTCGTCGTGGGGGATCCATATCCTGAAGCCCTGCGAAAAGTGAAAAACCGCAAAGTAGGAACAATAGTACAAGTAGTAAGTAGTAGTTTATTTTAGTATATATAAAGGTGTTTAAATCCTACCCACACTCTTGCAATATTCTAAACAATGTTTCTAAACTCTAAACACTCTAAAAGAGCACAGGATGTCATGAGTTCCCTCTCTCTGCCTCTGCTGCTCTCAGCCACCTGCAAGTATTCTTGGCCACGCCCACTTTTCTGCTCTGCACAGAGAGCAGCTGATCAGCTGCAGGAGGAAGCTTATCCTGCAGTGTGGGCTGCACAAAGGTGCAGGAGGTGCGCAATAATTTAAAATAATTTATTTTAAATTACATTTACATGCCGGTCGTGTGGGAAAACCGTGACAGAGCGAGTCCGCGAAAAATGAACCGCGAAGTAGCGAGGGATTACTGTACAGGTAGTCCTCGACTTACGAACGGGTTCCGTACCTACAAACCGTTCGTAACTCGATTTTAATGTAAGTCGGAACTCATTATACTGCGCCGCAAACCCGTTCGTAAGTCCGAATTTTTGCAGTAAGTCGAGGAAATACATGTAAATTTACGTTAACGCTGCGCCGCACACCCGTTCTTAAGTCCGAGTTGCCGTAAGTCGAGGGCGCCTTTAGCTGAGGACTACCTGTATTTTATTTTCATAGAAACACTGAGATTAACATCAAAGTTCATGCTTATTTATCCAGGTAGAAAATCCAACCAAGTCCAGTCACGTCATCTGGACGCTTTCTTTTTTGGTTGAGACGTTTCATCCTTCATCCAAAGGATTTCATCAATCCGAGGAGCCACAGCAACTGAGTCCCACAAGCAGCACACTCACACAGTGGACCAACCAGTTTGCTGCTGATAAAATGGTTTCTGAGGCCTGCCCTCTCCCCATTGACAACTCTGAGGTAGCCTTAGCCAAAGTGGTTCAAAACATCAAATTTCATGTTCATTAATCATGAAGGACGAAACGTCTCAACAAAAAAAAAAAGAAACCATCCAGATGACCTGACTGAACTTTGTTGCACTGAGATTAACATTTACCACTACTTCCAAGCTAAAACAGTTGGTTCTTGAAGTGCAACTTTCAGTATACACTGTATACTATACAGTGAATGCACCACCACAATAAAGAAAAAGGTTTGTAGGCTCAAGCATCCAGGTAGATAACACAAAAAAAGGTTAAATCATTTCATCTGGACCAGTTTCTTTAAGGGAGACACGTTTCGTCTTCCATCCAGAAAACTTCATCAGTCTGTGGCCTGCCAACCAGATCGGTCCCATAAGTAGCCTTCAATGCTATGTTTCATGCCAACCTCCTGTTGGAATCTCAGAAGCTGGTTTTAACATGTGCAAAAGGACCCATCTCTGTCCCAAACACTCAATCATCTTGATTAACAATCAAATGCTTTAGGCCAGAAGGCCGATGCTACTCAACGAAAAAGCCTGAAGACACCGAGGCCAAAATGGTTCAGAAAAAGGTTAATCACTGGAAGATTAAATGTTTCTCCCTTAAAGAAACTGGTCCAGATGAAATGGTTTAACCCTTTTTGTGCACTAAATAAAGGTTGTGCAGTGTTCCAGACAAAATTGATCTTGATTTAAAAAAGCTAAAGTACAAAAAAAAAAAAAAAAGCTCCACAGCACACAACCTCACAGGTGTGTGAACATAAAAACTGACCTGTGTCACTGGATGACCTGTCTTCTTGCCAGTCAACACTCTTCCGTCCCTTTAGCTGCCCAGCATTCTTAAAGACATAGAAACCAGTTTACCTTCTCATTGATGAGTGATAAAGGTTGAAGAAGGATCTTCCTCAGAGAGAACCTCACCTTGCTTGCAGGCCCAAGCTTTGAAGCAGAGACGGACTGACATGTTCCATTGTGTACGGTGAGGGAGTCTGTGGAGGCAGGTAATCTGGACAGGCTTCTGCAGCACAATGACAAAACACCTGACAAATAACTGTTTTGTTTTTGTCTTTTCAGGACACCACTTTCACTCATCTGCAGCTGGAAGTAAAATTCTTGATGTTGTCCTCAAGTGACCCTGTAAAGCTCTCTGAATAGTGGCGAACGCATTCAGAAGAGACCACAAACGCATTCCTGACCAAACTTGGTGATTGTTATTCATCTGTGCATGCAAGAGAGGAAAAATGCGATAGACAAAGAGCCTTTGTTTTGCAAAATCTATTACACTGCACACTGACGTCCCTGTAACTACAAAGCAATGTCATATTTTGTGTATTTGAAAGAAGACATCGGGATGAAGGGTTTGTCTGACCTGGACCTCTCTGTGGATGCCGTCTTTCGTGTCTGGTTAAACAGAACATCGGCTCCCTTCTTATCCTCGTTTTTCACATTTCTCAGGTAACGCTGGGTCACGCCTTTACAGTTTGTTTTTGCATCTTCGTCAGGACTTTTCATCACTTCATTTTGATTCTTACTGTCCATCCCGTCTCCTCCCACCCTGTACAGCCCCCTCCCTCTGCCTCTATTGGCTCCTTCTTTGCTGTCAGAGTTTTTGGATTCTCCACTGGGCCTCTCTGGTTCCTGACACTGAACATGGGATTTGGTTTTATCTTTGGTCTCGGTGAGAGTGGCCAGTCTTTGCCTGGTCTCCTTCAGCTCTCCCTGCAGGGTGACCAGCTGCATTTCAGCCTCTTTCTGTCTCTGATGGGCTGCTGCCAGCTCCCTCTCGGTGTCTTGGTGGGCAGATCTGAGTGCTGAGAGCTCCTCCTCTGTCTCAGCTCTCAGGCGGTCTGCCACGGACACCGCCACCTGGAGATCCGCCTGGAACTGCAGCCATTCCCCGCGCTCTGTCTGGAGGGAACAAAGGAGATGTTTGAATTTAAAGAGCAATCGTCAGCCAACTTGCGCATTGCATTAGTTGCCTTTTTATTAGATTTTAAAGTAAATTTTAAATAATTTTAAATAAACTTTGAAAATCAAAATACTGAAGCATCTCTGCTTCTATGGCAACACCAACAGTAGTTCACTTGTGTTTATAATCCACAAAAGAAATATACAATTGCAGTTACAGTTGCAGATACAGTCCTCTCCCCCGTCGACTCATCTGAGACAGCCATGGATAAAGTAGTTCAAAACATCAAAGTTCATGCGCAATAATCTATGCCCAGAGGACCTGACTTAACTGAGTTGGATTTTTTACCTGGATTATTGAGCATGAACTTTGCCATTTTGAACCACTTTGGCCATGGCTACCTCAGAGGAGTCGATGGAGGAGAGGATGGGCTCCAGAAACCATCTTGTCACCATCAAACTGGTTGGCCCACTATGTAAGTGTGCTACTAATGGGACTCAAGTATAAATATCACATAGGTTTAATCTGTAAAAGTTTTATTTATTCTTATTAAAGAGCATTAAGACAGGTATGGTTAAAAAGAGACACAATATATTCTCAAACAAGCCCAAATGGGCAAACCCATTGGAGAAAAAGTGCAACCCAAGACTGCAGGTTAATGATGGGAATTTGAAAAAAAAAAAAAAAGTAAAGTAAAACTGTCCCCGAAGATAAAACAAAAAAAAAAATCATGTAATCAGAATCTACTTACGAGTTATAGGGTTTTTAAAAATGGGATTCCTGATTAGTCAAATTAGTTCTTTTCATGTTTTAATTATTATTTTATTTGAAGCAACATATTCTTTTCTTGGATGCTGCCTATGTTTCTTCACCAAAAGTTCAACCAGTTTGCCCAAGTTACTCCATCTGTCAAGTTTATTTTATTTTTGGACTAATCTGAAGGCATATACAGTTATCAAGATCAAGGTCAATGTGTCTTATTGTCATTCACATCATATGTGGTACATAAGGTGGAACGAAACTATGTATACAGGGTCCCAGTTACATCCAGCAAAAATACAAATTGTAAAGAAAAAAAAGTAATAAGATCCAAGACATGAACTAAGAAATACGCTAAACTAATACAGTAAGAACTAATGGTACAAAACAATGCACCAAACAACAGCAGCACGAACATGAGTCTGTGTGAGCAGATGATGGAGGAGCTGAAAACAAATTAAATTGCCAAACTATTAAACTACTATATACTGAAATTCCACTTGCTAGCTGTACGGGTCAATTCCGATACAAATTCCGATTTATTTTATTTCAGCACAATGTAAAAGATTGTTAAGAATTAACATATTTACACCAAGTGAAGTTGCAAAAGTGAGTAAACGGTTTTTTTTTTTTTTCATACAACTTAACAAGAATCAGCAAGCTGGAAGAAGTGCAGTAAGTGTTTCACTATTTTTCTCAAGAAGTTTGAGTGAAAATGAATCAAAGAACAAAATCAATGAAAGGCAACAATGATGGAAGCCAGAACAAGATTATCCCATGAAACTCCTAAGATTAAGCAATTTAAGTCACCTAATTTTGCATTATATAAATGAACATCACAGTTATGGGAGTCTAATTCTCAAACATATTCACTTCTGTTTTGTTAAAGACGACTAAGTTTTTATTTTTCATCATTCCAGTACGCTAACCTCAAACGTGTTTGAACATTAGGCAGTGACAAAACAAAGAAATCAGAGCAAACGAAGCCAAGAGAGGTACAGTAAACGATCCCAGACTATTGTAAAATCCAAGACAACTAGGGAGAAAAAAAAGAAAAGAGAACTAGGAAGCAGAACAAAATGGCTCAAGTCACACACAGATTTAACAGAGCCAGCGTACAGTGAGTCAGAGAACTGTGATTGAGCGCCGAGGAGCAGAAGGGAAGGTCGGTAATTAGATGAAGAATGGATGGAGATGTGGAGGAGGAGGTGAAGTCTGAGCCAAGCCGTTTCCTCATCTGACCAGTGACTCAAGACCACAGCTGGATCTGATTATACTGGATGCTTGCACTCACAAAAACACACATAATATCATATTCCTTTCCTCTCTCCTCATGATCCTGCCACTTCAACAGCAGACCACACGTTAAACACTCTCATCCTGAAGCAGCACGATGGTGTTTCCCGCTCGAGGGTGTTCTATATTAAGAAATACTAAAACACCCAATCTTGAAGGATCTTGTCTTTTCTTATCTGGTTGTGGATACACTAACTGGAGCATGTCTGCTTTAAGAAAACAGGAAGGGGCGCTCCTCAGTTCAAACTGAGATAAAAGTGTGGATTTGCACAAAAAAAAAAAACCTCTCTCAGTCCCTCAAGACCTGACCGTGCCCCTCTGCATGACCAGATGAGGTATTCAGGCATGACAGGCCCACATGTCTGGAGTCTTGATGCACATTTTCAATCCTGAGAGCGCCTGGAAAGAGTCCAACACACTTGGAGATTATGGGCGTTCCACCCATCTGACCCTAGTTCACCTCCACACCCAGACCTCCTAATGCATAGCTGGGGAAACATCCCAACTCTGTAATGTCTCTTTTGTTTTATTTTCCACAGCCTGTGCCGTGTGCATTCAGAAAGTGGTTGAATAAGCTCCGGCACCTATTAGGAGACATTTCACTCCAACCATGTCAGCTGCACACAAATCCAATCAATTCCCCACAAATGACTTGGGAGGGTCTGCAAGCTGAATGTCTTAGGGTCTACAGCTGGATTCAAGAACTGCAAATAACACACGGCACAGCATGCACACAGGCCCGCCCCGTCCTTAAAGCCCATTTAATGCACAAATCCTTCATTCTGCACATGGTCAGCCTGCGTGGCCTCCAGATGCAGGGCCTTTTTAAGCCTTGTTTGTAGGGGCAGTCTAGCGAGGAGAACAGAGAGGACCTGAAGATCATTTCTGAAAATCTCCAGCAGCGTTCACCTGGAACTGATTCTAAAGCTCGGCTTTGAGATGGACCAGAGGGAACGCAATTCTAACCACCCACACACACACACACACACAACTTCTTCCAGATGAATGGACTGTTTTCATTTTTGCTAGTTCGAAAACACTGAAGACAAAACATTCACACAGAAACGAGGGGAAACTTTATGACTGTTGGACAGGCAGAGAAAAAGAGGAAGACATTTTTGAGAAAGCACAAAGAAGAGCCAAGCTGTCAGAATGTCACTGGAAGAATAATCGGAATTGAAATTATATAGTAGGAAGGTTAAACAACTGGGTCAGATTTGAAGAAAAAGGCTTAAACGAGAGGAGCTTCAAAGATGGGAAAAGGAGAATATACTTTCAGAGAAGAGGTGAAAAGATGAGGCAGAAATAAAAAAAAGTGGTATAAACTTTAGCTCATTGCATATTTTTGCGTTGAAGTGCATTTAATGTCACACAAAAACAGTGAAAGGTTAAAGACCCCACATTCCTTGAAGTTAAACATAATCCTCACTACCTCTCAAGCCCATATTTAAAGTGGGGATCACCGTAAGTTAAAAAATGATGAAGTTGTAGCCACTTTGTATAAAAATCAGAATGACTTTATTCATCCTAAAGAAAACGGTTTAAAATTGCACCGCCAGTTATTAATTTCTGAGAGTTTCATAAAAATCAGGTCAGTGTTAGAGCTGTCGCCTCACGGTGAGAAGGTCACAGGTTTGCCTCCTGGCCTTTCTGCGTGGAGTTTGCACATTCTACCAGTGCATGTTGGGGTTTTCTGCACCCCCGTTTCTTCCAGCAGACCCATAACGTGCATCATAAGTTAAATGGTAACTCTAAACTTGCCCCTAAGTGGGATACTTGTTTGTCTTGTATCCCTGTGATGGACGTACAGGCGAACCCTGCATTGGTCATTGTGACAGCTGGAAATAGGTACCAGCTGCCCCGTGACCCAAACAGGAAAATTGGGTCAAGAAAATGGATGGATGGATGTTTAAAAGGTATTTTGCTCACAAACTGAAGCAAAAATGTGGAGCAATCTAATATGCTCAGAATGTGTGCTAAGAACGATGCTCAACCACTACCACACCAAACACCGTATTAGTGCAATATCCATAAAATTGTTTGTTCAATTCATTCACTTGTTTTCTGAGGTCAGTTGGCTGCGGCAGCCATCTTGAATTGGTTTGGTTCAAAAGTTAATCAGCTGTAGTTGGCAGTATGATGATAACTTTTGCACATGTAGACACAGACTGAAACATAATTATCCATCTTTGTCTTTCAGCAATGGGAACATAAAGATAAAAACACACAGAAGCCTAGCTTTTATCAACTACACTGCAACTAAAACAACATTTTCTGCAAAAGTTGTCAAGTTGATCATTTTTGGAATTCTTGTGCCGAGGAGCAGTTGAGCTTCCTGACAGAAACAGATGCACAAAGGGAAAAGAGATGCTTTGCAAATATCTTTATGTTTTTTAGTCTTCTGTCTTATGTTCAAATAAAAACACAAGGTTGGTTAATTAAGCTGCAACTCTCAGCCCCCACTACCCCACAGCCAGGGGTGGAAATAACGAATTACAAATACAGGTAGTCCTCGACTTACGGCAACTCAGACGTACGACCGCCTCCCCAGTGACATCATCACACCTCCCA
>JARVGQ010000781.1:20001483-20017922 GCA_031762355.1 Hypsolebias martinsi
TGGATGCAGTTAGAGAGGACATGGAGGTAGTTGGAGTGAGGACAGAGGATGCAGAGGACAGAGTGAGATGGAGGATGTGCACTCCCTGTGGTGATCACCTGAAGAGGGAAACGCTGAAAGAAGAAGAAAACAGGAGTTCAATCAATGTGAAGAAAATGACTAATGCAAACATATCAGCTTAAATATGGCACCCAGCATGATTTGTTTATAAGAAAGTTTAGGAGGTACAGACAGATCTGATTGTACATTTGAACACAAACTCATAAAAGGAACAGTTTGTTTCTGTCTATCAGAGTGGCACATATACACACACACTGCAGATTAAGTTGTGGCTCGTTAAAGGCCTCTAAATGTAGTGATGCTGGCTATTTTCAGCTTTAGATAGCAATAAATGAGGAAGTAACAGATTAAAAAAAGAGTGACTGTGAGTTCTTCATCTGTAGCACAAAACACACCTACGTTCATTGATAATATGCAACCATTTTCAAGGTTCTTTTCAAAAGTATGACATGATTTTTTTTTTTTTTGTAAAGAGCATCCTGAAATGTATTTAATAGGGCAGTTTAAAAGAGTTCATTCCATTGCAGGTCAATTTACAACAAAAAAGCAGGTCACGAGTTCTTCAGTAGGTAAACAAGCACACCTGGAGGTTGGCATCCAGTCACAAATTTTGATTACAAACCTTTAATTTGAGGGCACACCGATATGACAAAAAAATAAATAAATATTGTGGGAGTTTGTCCCTCAGTGAGTTTATTCCATCAACTCCAAAAATAATGTTAACCTTGGTTTTTATGACATGCCTTTGATTGTAATAATAATCTGACAAATTTTGTTGACAACAGTACTGTCTACTGACAAAGTACTGACAAAAGAGCTGTGACACAAATTGTAAAAAACACTATGTCTTAGTGTTTCTCTTTATAAAAACTGTACACAATGAAAAAATCAATCTTAAACTTACTTGACTTTTCCTGCTATTTAACTTCTTCTTCTTTGGTTTCCTGCAGTTATTCAGATTGAGATTTCTAGACAGGGCCGACACCAGCCCCTGAAACTGCCTCATTGGAAAACCACCGACGCACACCCAGCAGTGTGTGTGCGCGGGCGTGCATAAGTGTGTGTGTTCTTGACTGAAACAGATAATTAGTTAGTTATAAAGAAAAAGTGGGTGAGAGAGTGTGTTATATATGGTGAGCGTGTCAGTGAGGGAGGAGAGCGGCGAGGGAGTTGTCTTTCAGTAAATGTGAGGAGGAGGACGACGACGAAGGATAAGAGGAAGTTTTATTACATTTATTTATTTATTATTATTGTGGCGATTTTAGCTGTGATTGCAAAATGAACAGATCTATTCGAGAGGGGTTCTTAAGAATGGTTATGAACAATAAATATATTACCTGTTATAGATAGCTCTTTGAATCACTTCAGTTCATGTGATCATAATAAACGCTAAATCTACTTGCAACTAGCTGTAGCAGTAATAACACAATTTTATCAATGACTAATAATGTGATGTGAAATCAGATGTTATTTAAATATTTACAAAACAGAGGTCTTGTGAATCACAGTAACTTCTTTTAGATTAAAGTTGCTTTAAGACGGTAGTGATCCAATTTATCTTGGCTGCTGCTGTTAGCTCATCAATCTGGTCATAATCAAACAATTTCTCTAGATGAGGTAGATCAGAAAACTACAAGTCATATAATAACGGTTCTACAAAACTATCACTTTAATTACAGGCGCTGGTGTCGTGCAGGTCACTGAGGGTCAACGATAATGTGTTTATTCATCAAATATTTTATTACAGAAGTGACACTCCAGATTCGCTGTCAGTGCTCTTAAAAACGTACAGCATGAGCTTAAAATTTCAGTAATGCTGATGTGAAAAAAAAAAAAAACAACAAATACCTGACAAAATAAAATAATAATAAAGGTTTCGGGAGACATTACTGGAAAAAGACAAGATTTAAATACATTAAAAAAAAAAAACAAGAAAAGGTATCAAAAACCATTTAGAGTGCCGTATCAAAAGCAGCATTCAGCAGAAATATCATCTGCTGGAGATATTTCCTTTCAGCGGGTGTATCTATATTTGAACGTGTGTGCGTGTGTGTGTGTGTGTGTGTATTGTTTGTACGGCGGTGTGGAGCGAAGCCTTCCAGCAGCAGCAGCAGCAGCAGGGGTGAAGCTGCAGAGCAGAGATTACAAGGCTGCGCTGATAAACTGCAGCAACACTTGTTCACACAGAAAGGACGCACAAAGTACAAGCCGAGCCTCCCCCTTTCTGTTTCCCGTCTCCGTCACTAAAACACACAAGGTCACATGTTGGGTTCATGTGCTCAAAACACACACATACCCTCTGTTTAACTGCATCGATCTCAGCTGGCTGAAAATCTGTGGACGGTTCAAAGAAAAATAGAACAGGGACATTATTATTATGCACCGTGTATCTAGACTAAATGTGCTTATTAGCATATAAAGTTCACTACACACACCATGCCGAATCTTCAACACAGCATGAACTTGACTGATAATTAAACCCCACAATCCTTTGCAGTCAGCTTTACTGAAAAGGTCAGTGTGTCACTCAGAGCTGCGATCAATCACACTAATCACAGAAGAAGAAACGTGACAGGAAGTGTTTGTCCATGTCTGTTATCACTGTTTATGTGTGCACAGGAACGGTTCTGAGTTTATCTTTTCTACCCAAGTTCTTTAAACAATGTGAATTAAGTCAACACATCCAAATCTACACTCACACAGAGCGCAGAATAAAAACTTTGATAATCCAGTTTTCTATTTGATTGACCATGTCATTGACAGCGATTGGCACCGAGATACTCCTCCCATAATGACATGCAAGCTAACAGGCTACTGTTAGCACTCTACTTCTGTCCCCGTCTCTGTTCACTTGTTTTTCATCTGTCTTAACTCTTCTTGGGAGTTTTATTGTCTTTCTAATAGCACTCTTTTTTTTTAACTACACCTTCTGAGGCATCTGAGCTCTTAACAACCTTCAGGCCTGATGAAATTAGGAGCAGCTGGTCATGCAGGCCCATATAATTTGAATTAAAAATGGTCTGCTCCTCAGTAAATGAAGCATTGTGGAAAAAGTAAATATGATAATGTGGGTGTGAAGGAAATAGATACCATTTTAAAAATATGCAGATTTAATCAGTCAAATAATGAAAAGCAGACATTTACAAGCTCCAATGAGGAGAAAGATATGCAGCGGCGCTAATAGTAAATTAAAAAGTTGTCAGCTTAGCATTTTCTGGACAGTTAAACTCGAGTTAACTCTTCAAACGGCATTTTAAGACTGGAATTGGACTTTAAGAAGAAAAAGTTTTAATTTTGACTGATGTTTATGAATGAAAATGAAAACAGACGACATGGGACAAAGAAGTGCCACCAGTTCCAACGTTGGCAGCTGTTCGACACAGTAACAGCTGAAGACAGTTTGTTTTAGACACCACAGCCGTATGTGATCACGCCCAAACACACACATCTTTAAAAAACAGTGTGTGAAAACAATAACTCAGCTTCAAGTTCACAATTAACTCACATTTGAGAAGCAGCATGAGAAATCTATATTTACCAGGACAATAAACATAAAATTGTAGAGAACAGCTCAGTATTAAAAAAAAAAACACTCCTGGTTTCAAAAACAAAAGTAGCACATGGCTCCAATAAGATAAAATTTAATTCCGTTGTCTTACTGAGCCAGTCATGTTGAATCATTTGTTTAAAATTAAAGCTGAGAATGTTTTTTTTTGTATGGTCCGTGTTTGACAGCCCAAATGTCCAGAGGCGAGACACAGCAGTTCAAACAGCTGCCACCCAATGATGTGAATGCTCACAAATGTTAAATATAGGCACTGACACACTATCTGTTGTCATTGGAAAAGGAAGGTAGTGACAGCATTGCAGCAATGCTCTCTGCCCAATAAAATATGTGTTGGCTACTTAAAATTACAGAGGAGGTTGGCAGATGATGTCACGCTCCATTTTGCATTTACTGTAACAATCGCTTTGAATCATACAAAGCCAAGACGCTAACACAAGGGCTGCCCTAAGACAGAAAAATTAAACAATACATATAAAATCCCTGCAAGTTGTGAGAAAGTTAAACCTCCCAGAGTTTTTGGATTATGTGATTAAAAGAAAAAGGCAGGAAGAGGTCAAATATCAAGGCAGCGGTTTCCTTCTGTTTCTCCCTCCGTCTTCCCCTTGCTTAGCCGTAAACACGTCTCTATATCTTCAGTGTTTTGTCTGCAGCTGACAGCAGCCAAACCAAACCACAAAGAGCTGTAGTGTTTTCTGAGATTGTGCGAATGTGTGTGTGTGAGAGAGAAACGGCGATGAAGAGAAATGGCTACTGACAGAGGAAGGACAGCAGGGACACTGGGATACTAAAGCTCGTTAATTTTAGGATTACACTATCTTCAAACTCCAGACTCTAACTGCGCTTGTGCAGGGCTTCCTACTCTACAGAAACATGCACTGATATCACATTTTAGCAAAAAGCTGTAAAGACAGCTGGAAAAGTTTTGTTCCCAAGTCTCAATATTTAGATCTGATAACAATGCATGATTTAAATTGTTTAAGATGTTAAAAATGTGAACAGTGAAAACGGTGTCATCCCAATTGGACATCTTCCTAGAGAGGTACTGAGGGAGCATCCTTACCAGATGCCCAAACCACCTCAGCTGGCTCCTCTCAATGTGGAAGAGCAGCGGCTCTACTATGAGTCTCTCCTGAATCACTGAACTTTGCACCATATCTCTAAGGAAGAGTCTACTCTGCAGAAAAACTCATTTCAACTGCTTGTATCTGAGCTTTCGTTCTTTCTATCACCATCCAGAGTTCGTGGCCATAGGTGAGGGCAGGAAAGTAGACCAACCGGTAAACAGAAACTTCCCTTGCAGCTCAGCTACCTCATCACCACAACGGACTGGCACAAAGTCTGCAATACTGCTGAAGCTGCATCGATCCCAACCCCAAGTGGGCGATCCATTCTTTTCTGACTGAGCACCATGGCCAGTTTGGAGGTACTAATCCTCATCCCAGCTGCTTTACACTCAGCTTCAAAACCCTCTGGTAAGAACTGAAGATCACAGCATGATGACGCCCACAGGGCCACATCTTCTGCAAATAGCAGAGACAGAATCATGAGACCACTGAACTGCACCACTTTTGCCTCCTGGCTGCACCAAGAACAACAAGCTGTATAACAACAGAATCATAACAATGGGCAGCTCTGGCAGAGTCCGACTGTCAGCCTGAAGTGGTATAACGCATGTGAACCAGACTCTCACACCGTTTAGGGACTGCTTTATACGTAGAACTGGACCCCAGTCCCATACTCACAAAGCACCCATCACCCAGGCGAACATGGTTGAATGCCTTCTTCAAGTGCACAAAATGCATGTAGACTGGTTGGACAAACTCCCGTGACCCCTCGAGGACCATTGCACCTCTGAATATACAATAGTGGGGAGACCAAAGGGGAAGACCCGGGTAAAAAGATCATGGATGGATGGAGTCGCAAAAGTAAAGACAATATGAATGTTAAAGTGATTAAAAAGTACTGTCAGTACTACAAGTATAGCCTCGGTAAAAAAAAGTTAAAATAAGTCAAGCAATGTGAAAACCAGGGACATTCCTACAGATCTAGCTGCCTTAGGGCCATCAGATCTCCATCAGCCTCTAGAGATCATATTTGTCTTTTGAACAGTCTGTGACTTCAACGTCAGTGATTCTGAAGGACGAGTGCCACAGGAACAAAACTGCCAACAATACTGTCTAAAGTTTCTGACAGGAAACCATTACAGATTAGAAGGATGAGCTAGTTGGCCACTTCCTGACATAATAAACAAAATAAAATACTCTGGGGTCCAAAACTGAACACGTTTCAACCTTAAAATGAAAAATAAAACAACAAATCCTCACATTAAGACTGCAGAAACAAAGGTTAAAAAAATGCAATAATAAACAGATTCACTCACCTTGACTACATTATTTTAATAGACTGTTTACAAGATATTTATACATATTCACTGACTGAGCTCTGAAATTTTCAAAGCATTGCTGAAATAAGCTCTTTAGTACAAAAAAGTTAATTGTATGTCTGGTTGAACTTGTGTCCATCATGTGACAAACCCGAAGCCATAGGAACAAAAATGTCTCATAGAAAATAAAAAATATAATTTAAAAAGTTCATAACTACAGAGACACAAAGAAAAAGTTTGACAGCGAAGGCTGAAGCAAACGTTATAACACAAATGGCAAGAAACTTTGCTGTTCAATTATTGACTAGCTTTGTGATTCTCAGTATAGGAAGGACAAATGATCGATGGATACTTTATTCATCCTTTGCAGGAAATTACAGGATCATAACAGCAGCAATCACTCTTTTTTTACATTATTTTATCTTTGGGCCTAAAAATTGCATGTGGAACCAATCTTCAGATGTTTCCACTTAGACATGTTTCTGTGACGGATCAAACTTAACAGTGTAGAGGAGTTGTGTCCAATTGTGGTCCTCAAAAACCACCGTCCTGCATGTTTTAGTAATTTCCCTGCTGCAACGCACCTGATACAGTGGTTGAAATACTTCTTCAGCATCTCCACAAGTTTTGCAGGAGCCTGTTACACTTCCATTCAAATCAGGTGAGAGAAACATCTGAACCATGTAAGTGCTCTCCAGGATCCAGACTGGACACCACCAGTGTAAAGAATAAATATGAACCTACTCTTAAGTATTTGGGGAAAATACATCCATCCATCCATCATCTTTACCTGCCTCTTCCTTTTCGGGTCACAGGGGTCACTGGTGCCAATATCCAGCATTCACAGTGTGAGAGGCGGTGTACACCATGGACAGGTCGCAAGTTCACCAAAGGGATGCGTATAGAGACAAATGACACAAACAACTAAACACACTCACACCTAATTTAGAGTTACCGTACCATTTAGCCTAACATGCATGTTTTTGGTTTTGCAGGAGGAAACCAGAGTACTCGGAGAAAACCCACGCATGCACGGAGAAAACATGCAAACTCCACGCAGAAAGGCCCTCGGCCGGGAATCGACCCAACGACCTTCTCACTGAGAGGCAACAGCTCTACCAACTGCAGCACCATACTGCCAGGGTCAATAATTTAATAAGAAGCAATAAAAATAAAAACACTACAAATAGAATAGACAAATGACAATTTTTGGGAAACAAAATTACTACAGGAATGATTCACTTGATTTCAGTCTTGTTGAGCCAAAAGGGGCCTGAAAATGTTCCTTCCTCCTAAATGAGGCACCCTTTATTTTTTTATTTTTTTTAATATATGTCAGCATTTATTTTAAACATAACGTAATAATAAAACAGCATTTACATTTTTAATCACTAAGCTAAAACACTGTTTCTAAGTAGGCATGCTAAATGCTAACTAGCTTTCAGTGGCGGGAACTAATGGGCTAGTGAATTTTTACACATTAAAGCAGAATTACTTGTGTAATAAATTATGTTTAACAGTTTTAACCATTTGCCTCAGTTTTACAGCAGTAAATGTGTTTTATAGACTTAGTTTTTTAGCTTTAATGCTCATTATGTCTGAGTTTGTTGCTAGCACAGTGGAATACTGTATACAGTACTGTATATCAATGGAAAAAAAAGAAAAAAAGAAAAAAAATTAAACTTACCGGTAACATTCCCGCAGCTCAGCTCAATTTGTCCTGTTCTTGGCTGTAAAAAAAATAATTCCCGTGTTTTTCCGCTCCTCTCCCTCCTTTAAAATGTGATTTTATGTCCTTTTTGTCAGAGTTTTGTCCTCTTCCTCCGCGAGTCCTGCCAGAGCTCCAGACGCTTAAAAAAATCTCAAACTCCTCTCAGGTTCTCTCTACTTTCCTGACAAGAAGCCCACCCTCTTCCTTCCTTCCTCTTTCACAGACCGACCGGCCCCTTCTGGGGAGAAACGCAGCTGAATAAAAGCAGGAATAAACGAGGCTTCAGCGCTCATCGATCAGTTCGATTTCTGATCGCACCCTCCGGTGATGAAGAGCGGATATTCCTGTGTTTGATCCACGAGATCAACCGGGTCACACCGTATCTAAAAAAAAAAAAAAAAAAACGGTCTCCTCCTCCTCATCCTGATCATAAACCGCCTAAAGCTTTCATTTAAGTTCTTCTAATAAACAACTTGCCGGATTATTGTCATATTTTTAATAAAAGAAAATGTTTTGTACAGCTAGTCGGTAAAGGTACATGTATTTTTTAAATTAGAGCGCCCCCTGTCGGCTGTGAGTGCACATTACAGCCGTTCAAACTCAATGTGGCTGCTCTTAAATGCGTACAATCTCACTAATTACATGGAATAAAAATCCATTTTAGGTAAACATAAAAAAATAAGTTACAGGTGAAAAAATCGGAACACAAATTACATAAATAATATTTTCCAAAACACGTTAATCAATGTGATTTATAAAGCGCGCCCCCTTCCGGTTGTGAGGGGAAATAACAGTCATTTAGACTAGCTCTTCATAAATACTAAAATAAATCACTAAATAATACACTAAAAGTTGATCAGTTAAAGCAAACGTGCAAATAATTCACAAAATAAAATATAGGAACCTACATGGCACGTAAACAAATTTATCATAAAACATTGTTTTTATTTAAATGTGCCACGAGGTTGTAATGAAGCATAAAAATTGTAATAAACAGCAGTTTGCCTAAGATAAACGTAATATTTAACCTTCTTCTATAAATCATAACTTTTAGAAATATTTTCTGTAACATTTGTAAAACAAAATTCATACTACAATATTGTATAACAAAAACTGCAGGTATTTTTATAACGTTTGCGTACAGCGTGGGTGCTTTTCAAATGTTTGTCATTATTCAACATTTGTTCTTGATCGTTCCGTGTTTACATATTTTGACCATTTTAAATGAGAGCCATCAAATCAAAAATTGAAAAGGACGTTGCACATGTTTTCTAGCTTACAGCGAGCTTAGAGATGTTCAGCTGTCGTAAATTCAGATTATCGCCAAACTGCCCTCTGCTGCCAAGAACATGTGGCCTTAATATTCTCATTTTTTATGTTGTGTTTTCCAAACCATAAAAACCTAACAAACAAAACTGCAGCTGGATGCGTTTACTCAACTGGAAACATGCCTCAGTTCTTCTGTAAACATTATTTTTGTTGGGATATGGTAAAATCTTGTGATTAGAAAAACAGATTTGATCAATATCTAAACTCAACATGACACCAGAACCATCTGCTCAGTGTTTTTTTTTTTATCACAACATAACCAGAAACTGTAGTGAAAAATTTGAATATTCACAATTTTATACATGTAGTACATTGGTTTTGTAATGATTATTGGCATTTTCATAAGAGGCATATTGTAAAGTTGTTTCCTTTTTTTTAATTAGCCACCAATTTATTTAAATTACAAAATGACCAATATTATAATAACAATGTGCCCATAAGACAAAAACTTAAAATAATAGTTAGGTGTCATGAAAACTCAACACTAATCCTCCTCAGATTTATATTCAGGTCTCAAACCCAGATTGTTGGCATTAATTTTTAGTCATTCTTTTTTGGGATACACGTAAACAACAATTCTTTTTTAAATAAACATAAACTAAACATTTCTTTATTGACACAACAAGCTATAACGTCATTACATCTGGACTGGGTTAGTAGTTATTTTTTGTGTTTATTGTTCAAAATGGTTTGAATTCATGCTACAACAATTAATAGTTCTGTGGAACAAAAATTAATTTAGCTGAAAACCTAAAAAGACTAACTAAGGACAACACAATATGTTAATATCTTTAACGGTTATATGAAAATTTTGTTCCGTGCTTAAAAAAAAGGGTCAGAATGAGCAAGGCAGCTCACAAAAAGGTGAAAATAGATTTTTGCCATAATTAAATTGCATAAAAATGGATTCATAGAAACTTTCTAGAAATTACAGTTTAAAAAAAAAAACTTATGAAGCATTCACACTATTGTGATTTGTTTTACTTACGTACATTTTTTGTCATTGTTCTCATTCCACAATTTTGTGCTATTTCAACATTCAGCTCTTTCAGAAGGGTGATATTGGTGCAGCTTTAGCTTTATGAAATATTTAGCCTTTTCTGCCATTTTTTTAATTCTCTCATAGAAAATGCTCATTTTACATTCTTCAAATCTTTATATCTGTTTACAACATTTTACTGCTCCTTTTGCATTTTTGTTCTGGTTCAGCTTCTTTCAGCTTAATTGAGCAAATTTTAACTTTTTCAGCTACTTTCAGGTGTTTTTTTTAGTTTTGTACTCCTTTCAGATTCTTTCGGCTAACTAAAAAAATTTTGTGCTTCTTTACTTCTTTCTGCTAATTTCGGCTTGTTATGCTCCTTTCATCTTATTTCTGGAAATTTCAACTTTTCTACTATTTAGCCGTTTTACGCTAATTTCAGCCAATTCTACATTTTTTGCACTCATTTCAACTTTTTTCAGCCTAACTCAGCAAAAATGTGCTCTCTCCACTTCCTTAGTAATGTAAGCTTCTTTCTACATTTTTAGCAAATTTTCAGCTTTTTTTTTTTTTTGCTAATTTCAGCTTTTTTCAGATGATTTCTACTATTTTTGTGCTCATTTCTGCTTCTTTTAGCCTAATGAGCAAACATTCTATTTTATTCTGCTAATTTAAGCATGTTCTAACTTTTCAGCTAACTTTTTAGCATTTTTAGCTACTTTCAGCTGTTTTCAGATAAATCTGTTTGTCATGTTAATTTCTGTTACATTCAGGCTAATAAATTGTTTATGCTAATTACAGCTTATGTTCCTTTCAGCTTTTTTTCTGCTCTTTCACTGCTATTTAGCTCTTTTGATGCTAATTTTAGCTCTTTTATCTCCTTCCACTTTCTTCTGTTAACCTAAGCTTCTTTCTGCATTTTCAACTATTTCTTTTATGCTAATTTCTGCCTATTTAAGCTTATTTTCTAATTTTTGTGCTAATTTCTGATTATTTAAACATAATCCAGCAAATACATTTTATTTCTGTTTTCTTTTGCTAATTTACGGTTCTTCTTCAATTTCAGCTACATTTTAGCAAGTTCTTCTGCAATAAGCATTCACACTGCATAATATAAACAATAAGCATTTCCATCTGCCACCTGCCATAGCACTGGGAAATCCCTTCACATATTTGGCGGGGCACCACCAAGATGGGAAATGCTACCCCACCCCCATCACCACCAAAAAATAAATAAATAAATAAAAACAAGTAGTTAATTTAGGCTATTAAACATGATCCTTGCTTGGTGTTTTAGTGTGGCTGTTATCAGGCCAGTCAATAAAAGCGACAGCTTCACCACAGCCAAAGGCTCGATCGATCTGAGCAACATATCACACACATCAAGCCATCGCTGCAGACCAACACTTCTATAAATACATATAAAACCATCTGCATTAATATGTTTTCAGTTTTAAGTTGAAAAAGAAAACATAATAAGATGTAGGGGGAAAAAACAACAAAAGCAACGAGTGCAACACTAAAGCACTTTAATTGTTCAACACTAACAGAGCTTTATCATTTCACAAAGACACAATGAAATCAATAAATAAAGAGCAAAGAGATACAAGGTTAAAAGTAAATAAAACCTAAAAAAAAAATTAAAACATCACAGAGAAGAAGAGTTTATTAGAGTATATTAAGAATTAGAGCCAGAACAATAAAACTTTTGGCCACTAAATGTTCAGATCTTCCTAAGTTTCATCTAACAAGAACACAAAGATGATCTAAATAATTATCAAGGACATTTTGTTTTTATGTCTCTAACGTTTCTTACCATCATACAGATCTCATTAAAATCCTGAAGATACTGCAGGACAAACAGCCACAGATTGTTACCCACTCATGAGGTAGAAACGTTAAAATACTGACGATAAACTGCTGATTTGATGTGCTCCTAACAGAATAATCTGTTAAACTCTTGTCATCTGATCTTTAATACAATGATTTGTTGCTTTGGTGAAATTATTTAGACGAGAAGCGTCACATTTATGAACAGAAACAGACTGTTCAATCATAAAGCAAACCAAGTCTTGACATATAAGAGCTTCTTATACAGAATAACTCAAATGTGATTTAAACTGAGGGCATTTATTTAAATATTTGCATCTGTATTGACGTTGAAGTTTTGGCCACATGTTTACCATTTTGATTGTAAGATACAAATTTTATCTAAGAGAGAGGGTTAAAATAAATAAATCTGTGTGAATTCATGTGCAAGGAACCACAAACTGCCCACTACTTATTCAGCATTTGAACTAAAACAGGAAGCTACAAACAATCAGGGTACGGTCTGGCCAAAACAAGGACTCTCAGATTAATCTGCTTCAATAAACTGAGAGAACTTTGGAATGAACGTTTTTCATTTTCACAGACGAAACAAACCAAAAAAAAAAAAAAAAACTTTTCATTTGGTTTAACTTGGCTAAACATTTATGAGTTTCTGCTACATGTTCAAAAGAAGTTACAAACCAAAGAGGAGAAAAAAAAAAAGCCAACCACCTTCAAGTTTTTTTGTTTGTTTTGTTTTTAAAGATTCCTACTGTAAGCAGCAGTTTTGTCCGTTTGCGTCTTTGGAGCGCAGGCATAGCTTCGGCTTGTAGTTCTCCAGGTACTGCAGCTGCTTGGCATTCAAAGCACCACGGCGCTTTCTGATTAAAAAAAAAAAACACACACAAATCGAGGTTAGGATTTCTCAATAAAAAAGTAAAAATGTGCAGATTTCAATTTGTGCACTCACTGTCTTATTAAGTGCACTGCATCTTCATATTCCATCCCACATTCGATGAGAGCCAAGGCCACCAACACAGGAGCTCTGAGATTAAAAGATTAAAAAACATCAACGTTTCTGCCAGTTTTGTCTTTTTTATCTTTGTCAAATGAACCCTCTGAACTCTGAGGTCAAAGCAGTGACCTGATATAGTGAGACAACCAGATTTTACTCCACATCTTCTCATTAGCTTCTTGTTCTTGTTAAGGCTTTTTCTCGTCCAAATGGCCAGTTACTGATTAAACTTAGTTTCTTTCAAACACCAAGGGCCTCGTGTACAAAGACTTTGTACGCACTAAAATATGGTGCAAATGCAGCTAACCAACACAGCATGCAAGGTGACCTGGTTCACACATGATGCATTATTCTGAACAACAAGCGGTTGGGAACAGACTACAAGCTGGCATACAGGATGTCCTAAAGTTCTCTGACATAAAGGGTCGTGCACCCCAAACATCATCCTGTCTCCACAGCATCATTTACTAGTCAGTTTCAAGTGAGTGACTTCCTGTTTCACAGCATCCTACCCTTGTGTTTACAGCAATTAAATACAACAAAACGTGTAAAGTTTGTAACACCTCAGCCTCACCACCAGCACACTTGGCAGCAATGACAGCCGCACATACAAGGTCGCATCTCTCGTGTTAAAGAACGTGCAGCGACACACCTCTACCTCATTCAGCAGCATCTCTAACCCGTTCTGTAAAGCTCCTCTTTCTTAAGCATGTAAACATGATTTTTCATTGTGCAATAAGTAGAATTGTGTGTGCAGGGCATTAAATAGAGGCATGTCAGAGGTGATGTCTCATGTTCTCATTTCCACATCAATCTGGATGTTTGAGGATGTGGTTTCTTTTTTTTTTTTTTCTTTCTTTGTTGATATATCGTTGAGTTCATACTGACCGTCCCAGTCCAGCCACGCAGTGCACAGCCACGCAGCAGCCAGGCTCGTCCCTGAACTTCACCTGCAGCAGATTCAGCCAATCATCAACCACCTGCTCAGGTGGGGCAGAACCATCATCAAACGGCCAGTCCTGGAGGGACGACACAATATTTAGCTGTAAACAGAGAATCTGCGTGGACATTTGAATATTCTGCTGGATCAGGAATCCACTTCCTGGATCTAGTACATGCTGGAAATGTGTCAAGATTCTGCTAATAACTTTGCAAAGTTCCTTTAACGTCTTAAGGAGTGACAAAACATGAAGTTCGTCTTAATTATTTGCCCATTCCTGGAAATCTTTGCGAAAAAAAGTGTTTTCAGACTCCTTTCTGTTTCATTTTACAAAAAATAAAGTCCTAATCTCTACAAAATAATGAGCTCAAGCAAGCCAAGAGCTTTTCTTGAATTATTATAAATAAAAACAAAGTCAACATGTTGTAATATTTTGTTTTATATACCGAAACATTGTGGCATGTTACACCCAGAAAGCTTTAACTTTGAACTACTTAGTCAGAAATATGCTTGTTTCTGCACGCTCGCACAGATTTATGAGACTTTTTTTTTATTAAACGGACTGTGTAGTTTGGTGGATTTATGGTGATCGAATTGTTCAGATAAGAAAACTCAAACACAAGATTTAAAGAACAATCACAACAAATGTGTGCTTAAGAGTCAAAAATGACCAAAAATTTGCATCTTGGTGGAAATTTGAAACTACAAACGTGCATGCGTTCTGGTAAAATGTAAAAACTTTAGAACCATGTGACAGTCTTTTTATCTAAAACTGGTTTCCTTCCAGTTCCTCATTCTTGATTTGATCCACTTCAGTTGGAGATGGGTTCTTCTGTATAACTCATTTGGCAGAATTTCTTCTTTATTGACTGGATTTCCACTGACTACTTCCTGGAGAAATAAAAACAGTATTTAATGTGAGCCACCTACCAGGACTTGTATTCCTTCTTGTTCCACCGGGGTCTTGTCGTACGTAGCTGCGCACACTCTCACCAGGGTGTTGACTCCATATGCCTTTAAATCCTTCACAATAAAAATCCAACATGTTTTTTGTTCATTTTGAAGAGTAAAAAAAAAAAGACTTTAAACAACTGTAAGCATGTAATACCTCTATAAACTTTCCCAGCTGTGGGTTAGTGGGATTGTGCGTGATGAGGAATCTCAGACAATCATAGGAGATCTCCACCGGAGCCGGTCGGTTCATTTTGAGACTCTCGTAAGGTTTGTTAGTAAAACGGTACAAGACCTGAGCTTCAAAAGAATAACGTAACAGCAAAAGGTCTTCGAGTTTAAAAAATGCTTTCACTTAATTAAAAACAACTTCTCTAACTAAAACAAAAATTCTATTTGACTTATGGGCAGACTTGTTTTGGTGAAGAAGTAAACAAAATGTTGGCAAAAAAAAAAATGGCCAGATTAAAGGTCTTATAGGTTTAGAATGAGACCAAATAAAAGACTAAATTAAATTTTCACTTCCAGTGTTTCCAGTCTGTCAGCCCATTCAAAGAAGACTTGAACAGAAGAGGAAAATAAAAGAAGGAAAGCGGAGAGGAAACTCGCAGGCTGTAACCGACGCCTGCCCTTCTCCCAGCACAGGTCACAGACTGATGGTTGGCTTGTCCTCATATGTGTTTGACAGGTTAGCAGCAAGGACCTGCGGGAACATGAACCTTAAATTTGACATTTCCTATTTTTAACTTATTTGTCCATTAAGACAATCCAACACCCAGTACTGTTCATTATGGTGTTCCCAGCCTTTGTGTGACTGACCTACGTGTGAATGGCAGTGATCGTGCCTGGTCAGTGTCCTCCAGTTCACTTGTCCACAATGAGCAGCAGGTGCTGAGCTTGGCAAAACTCTCCACCGAGCCTCGCAAACGCCATACATGTGCAGCCTGGACGAGACAAGCCTGTGAGCTGCAGGAGCGGTTGTTGTGCTCACAGAGAAGAGACACGTAGTCGAATACTCACTGCGCTGAGAGCTGAGGAGATGGTTCATTGAGCGGACACAGGAAAATGTGACGGCTCTCGGATGTAGACACACCATTGATGATGATGCTGCTGTGGTTCTGGGTCCTGGCTGACACGACCTGCTAGCTTCGTGCTAACCTGCCACACAGAAAAAGGAAATATTTTTATGTCCATTAATAGCCTCCTTTTATTAAAAGCAGAAACAATTCCCTGATATTGAAATAAAAAGCCAAATAAGTTGTTTATGACGCTTTATATATGGTAAACATTAAATTGTAAAAATTCTGATATCTAAAGAAATACTGTCTTTATAAGCAACATTCCTTTTTTTACAACTGGTAGTAAAAGGATGGATTACTACCAGTAAATGGTAAATGAACTGCACTTATATAGAGCTTTTCTATCTTATCAAGACACTCAAAGTGCTTTACAACACAATCTGTTCACTCATTTCCCCGTTCATACAGCACTCTACTATAGGTGGTCCTCGGTATACGACCGGCTCGGTTTCCGGATTTCCGCACTTACGTTTGCATCATAATTAATAATTAATATAAAAATATGGGAAAATTTTATTTTTTTTATTTATTTATTTTTTTTACATACTTTTTTCATGTGTACAGCACATTGTTGCAGCTGTGGTTGTTTTAAATGGCTTTATAAAAAACATATTA
>JARVGQ010000781.1:20024709-20045050 GCA_031762355.1 Hypsolebias martinsi
GGATATCCAATAAGCGAAGCTGTCTAAAGGGCTACGCTCATATTCATAGAATCTTGGGTTACAATACGTAACCATCGATATAAAATTAGCTTAGTTTCAAAGTAGCTTAAATACATGGAGAAAAATAGACATGGTAACAAAATTAAAGTTTTTATTAGTCACTTTCCAATTTATAAATATAAAGCTGAATGAAGTATTATCTGAACGTCTGTTGACTGAAACAGTTTGAAAATACATTTATAAAAAATAATCTAAAATATCTAGAATGTAGCCCGACTTGATTCCCAATGTTTTCCTGTTTTGGATCAATAATGATAGATAATGGTAGTGTGTTTGTGTTAATGTGACAAAAAGAAACCTGGATAGTTTCTTAGTTTTTTCCCCCTTTAAAACCAAATTGCACCAGATTTTATAATGAAATCTGCTCAAAACTGCAAATAATTTAAAACTAAGCTAAATACATAAATGGTGCAACTTTAACTGCCTAATTGTATTGTGCTGAACATCTGTTTGAAAACATCTGCATTAGTATAATTCAGCTTTATTTGCATTTTAACGCCTCTGTTTAACGACACAGCTTTCACTGCAGACTAATCTTACTTCCCTAAACAGTCAAAAGTTTAAAGACAATAAACTCATTAGTCAGGATGAGAGTTGAACACTTCTCATAACGTGACATCTCGTTATGTCATATAGATTTAATCAGAGATTTACTGAGAGTCATTTCAGTTCATTCACTGAGTCTTTGCATTTATTTCGGAGGGGGAGACTTTTTTTTAACTTAATTATAAACAACACAAACTTTTTTCTTGTTGTGATGCAATGAATCATTTAAATCTAACTGAGTGAATCTTAAAGAGATCAACCTTTGACGGAGCTAATAACGATCTGAAATGTGAACCAAAGATCAAAAAACATGACAAGGTTTTGAGTTATGAGCTGAATTGAAGAACATAGTGTTTAGTAATAAATAAAAACTGTAACAATACATGGGAATTATTTCTTTACCAAATACATTTACTTTAATAGAAACATCAATGCCTGGTTTTATGGATATTCTTTCTTTCTTATAAACTGTAAAACGTGTCAAATTAAACTTTACGCTGCCAGAAAATGCAAAATATTAACGTAACTGCAAACTGACAGTTTAACGAGCACTGGTTCATCTCGTGTTTCTTGAAAGTGGAGGATTTTTATGAACACTTTAATCTCAGCCATGAAGTCAAAATGATAAAAACAGCGCTGACACATTTTCAAGCTTTATACAGAAACAGCAGCACACATCACAGCACAATATTCTTTCTTTGTTGTATTCACTGGAACGTTTTTATAAACGCAGCATGAAAAGTGTGGTTTATTACTTATTGATTATTCCCTTGTTGTTACAATTCTTGGAAAATAACTGTATACCCTTGTAAAGCCTATTTCTTTTAAATGGTGCCACATTAGTCAGGGAAATGCATTTTGGGGTTGAGCCCATAAAAAAACTTGCCAGATCTTTGATGATGCACAACAGCTTCTTCTGCTGCTCTTGCTTTGAGCCTCTGTAGCTCTGAGCACCGTCAGCACCTGACAGCATGGCTCCTGCTACTGTCACACCACGCTGATAGGGCCACAAGGCAACTTCAAGTTGCTGTTCTGTAAAACTAATGAGATGCTGCATCTCCAGTCTGGGACTGAACTCTTGTCTTCCAAGATGACAACTCACTGCAACAGTTTTGGGTTTATCAGAGTCTCCCTCAAGAATTTGGGGGAGGATACAACCCCACCAAACTCCTGTGAGGTCAGCGTGGGCATGCAGTGCATTGCAGAGCGACCAACACAGCAGGCCACCTCGCAGCACTGAGACCAAGCTGTGAGCAGCAAGAGGAGGTGCCAGGTTGTGGCTGTGTATGGTTCTTCCACATGCTAGAGGCTTCCCTTTGTGCAAAAAAACAAACAAACTGTAAATGTGTCTTGTTTCTTCAAACTATAATCATCCATTCCAATAATCTAGACCAAACAAGTCGATAATTGATTCAGCTGTTCAGCAGGGATCTGACAACTTTATTATTGGTGCGAACCACAAACTCAACCCAAAATATATTTTCCTAACAAATGTGGCAACATTCAAGAGGAAATGAACAAGCTTTACGACAATACATGTATAAGACTTATTGCAAAAAAAAAAAATCTTGTAATAAAGAAATGATCGCACATACACAAATTTCATTACGTTTAGTGCTAATCATACATCGTCACATCCTCGTACCAACACTAATAAAAGTTCACACAAATCTAAACAAATAAAAGACATTTATAAAAGCTGACGGGTACAAAACAGTATTTTTAAAGCATTAGCGTCAACAGAAACATTTTAAAAAGCACTGATCATTTACAAAATCTAATCAATTGGCACCATTCTGTCTTATTTCAATATTCTATAATGTGTAAACTTGCTAAACTTTGTTTTTTACACCAGAGCTAGCTAAAGCCAAGATTTTGTCCTCAGAGCCTGAAAAGATAGAAAAACAGAAATGTGAATATGTATGCAGATAATTAGTTTATTAAACATGAAGTGATTTACGCTCACCCAGGTTTGCCGTCACTTTTTCAAACTGGCTCAGAGTAGCTGTAGCATTTTCTACGAGAAAAGCCTCTTCCTCTGGAGTAAGCTGTGGAAGAAATGTTTACAGCTGTAGAGCTTGTCTTGTGTTTTATAGTCAGCCATGTCTCAGCGACTGAATTAATTCAAGCAGAAAGGAGCTTGTGAGTGTGACAGAGAAGCTGGGCAGCAATGACCTCCTCACCTTCTCTTCAAGTTTCTTCAAAGCCGTGAGGATTTCCATCTTCTGCTGCGTGTGGACGCCCCGTGAAAGTTTCCCCACCATCACCTCTCGGTCCATCTGCCCAGAGTTTCATACAACGGTTGGACAATCAATTCCATGCAGATACACAAAAATGTTACGGAGCGAATGAACGCTACAGACAAGTACAGGTGCATCTCGAAACATTTGAATATTTTGAAAAAGTTCTCACATTTTTGTCAATCATTTCAGAAAGTCATATATTGCATAGATTAATTTCACATAGAGTGAAACACATGAAGCCTTTATTGTTTGTTATTTTAATGATTATGACACACAAATAATGAAAAACCAAAACTCATCTCCATAAATACCCTGATGCATGCTCAGTAATCCTCAGTAATCATCTCCATAAAGTTCATCAGAAGGAAGCAAGTCCAGTTCTGTTTCACCTCAGTCAGGTAAGACACTTATGATGTTTTCTCTGGTTCAGGAGTGGCTTGACATGAGGAACGAGACATTTGTAGCTCATGTCTAGGAGGTAATCAGCTGATTAGTGAGACACCAGGAGTTAAAAATATTGAACACAATATTCTAATGTTCTGAGATTTGATTTTGGTTTTTCATTATCTGTAAGCCTTAATCATGAACATGTCAAGAAATGAATTAAATTTTCACTCTGTGTAGTTAATTTTATACCACACAAGTTTCACTATCTGAAATGAGTGATTAAAAAAATGAACTATTCATGATATTCAATTTTTTTTTTAGATGCACCTGTATTAAACTCAGATCAGCCAGCGCATTCAAACCTAGTGAGCTACGGTTTTAGCCCGACTGGGTCATCTAATTGAATTCATTCATATAAAAACACAGAAGAAATTATTTATCAGCCAAAGCAGTGATAAGTGATGTGACCCTTTTAGTAAACTGGTACCTTGTTGGCTGGTGAATGTGACAGGTTTACAGTTCTTTACATCTCATAAGCGTTGAAAGATGCTGGATTTTATTTCTGGTTCGAACTAGCAGGATTAGTGGAACATGAGATAATTACAACAAAACAAGCAAGTGTAAAAATGAATTCACTCCCAGCTTCGTTGTTCGGGTGTGTTGGTCCAACTTTGCCATGTTCATTTCAGTTTCAGCTGGACTGATCAGCTGATTAATGTGTGTCGGTTGAGTTAGCAAAATATCCTATGAACTACTGGATGAGACATTCAGAAAGTATTCTTGCTGGTAACATCTACAACTGATTTGCTTCTGAAGGTCAGCTGCATTCAAGATGGCTGCCGCTACAGTTATTGAGCTAACATTTGGTGTGGTGGTAGCTGAAAGTCATCCTCAACATATAAAGTCTGGTAGGACATCGGATCCAGCTGACGTGATTGTGAGACCGTCTTTACATCTTGTTCTCGTGGACAATTCATACTCAAAGAGAGACTGTCCTGGTGGCTGGCTAATGACGGCTGAATGTTAACCACCTTAGCTAGCAGCTCCTCAGCAGACAAGAAATGAGAGCAGAGCGCTGCAGCCACTTTTCACAAACACGCCCACAAAGACCTGACCCATCAGACCATACCTGACACAAACCCTGTGAGAAACTACTTCAGACTCAAACACAAGCCAGGGCCTCATAAGTAGAAAAATACACAATTTTCATCACAAATACATCAACAAAACACACCTTTAGCTTTTCTCATGGACTAAAAAGCAGGTTATAACCTGAGGGCTCATATAAGATCTGGCATGAGACTGCTTAATGTCATTTATAGGGTTTGATCAAAATGACTATGACTATTTCCATTTGGCATCATAAGATGATATTAGTTTAAATTTCTCGTGTGAACAGCAGCAGTGATGTATGCTGTCAAGGAAGTTTTAAAACCAACTTTAGTTGCTCTATAAAAGGGGTCTGCAGCCTTTACGATTAAAAGAGACATTTCTGCCCCTTCACTCAAATAACACACTAAATAAATAACTTACTAAATAAAATGATACAACTGTGATTGTCAACTGGTGGTCCATGGGCCACTTAAAGTTTGTTTAAAGGTTTTTTTTTCTGTCCAGTGGAGGTGACATTATAAAGCAGAAATTACACAAGAAATTGCAATATTTATTGATATTTTTCTGTTTTAAACAAAATAAAAGACCATATTCATGTAAAGAAGGGAAAAAAAGTTTATACTAATTTCAATACAGATTAAAATCCTGAATTCTGCAGGCTTTGATTCCTCCTGTTAATCTGTGGAAAATGTATTTAAGTATACCAGTTTGAAGTAATAAAGCATAAATTTAAAAATGAGTAAATTAATTAAATGAAGAAAAAAAAGCCATTTTGTTGAATATGTTGTTGAATTTTATAAATATTACATTATATTATGATTATATTATATATATTTTTATTGATTTATTAAAAAAAAAACATATTTATTTACATTTATTGAACTACCGGTATGCTTTTTTTTTTCTAACTCCTATTGTTATGAAATGGACTCACCATCTTTCTTCTGAACAACTTGTCCTAAACATATTCCAAATAATTTCAGGTGGTTTTAAGAGAAGCATCCCACTGTAAGGCTGGAAGTTGGATGAATCAAGAAGCTAACTCCTTCCATCCATCTATCTTTACCCGCTTCTTCCTTTTCGGGTCACAGGGGTCACTGGTACCCATGTCCAGCCATCACTGTGCAAGAGGTGGGAGACACTCTGGACACGTCTCCAGTCCATCACAGGGACACATAGAGACAAACGAGACAACCATTCACTGTCTCACTCACACCTAGGGACAATTTAAGAGTCACCAATCAGCCTAACATGCATGTTTTTGGTCTGTGGGAGGAAAACGGGAGTACCCGGGGAAAACCTACACATGCACGGAGAGAACATGCAAACCCCACCCAGAAAGGTCCCGGGCCAGGATTCAATCTGGCGACCTTCTTGCTGAGAGGTGGCAGCTCCATCAACTGCGCCACCGTGCCGCAGCAGCTAACAGATTAATCAAATAAAATCCTTGTATTAGCATCGTTCATAAATTTACAGAACTTTGACAGAAAACTTCCAACATTAGCCGTTTTGTTGTGAGTATAAAAACCAATAAAATTTATTTCTGCGTTAGATTTGGTCAAAGCTTCAAACAGCTGCTGACAAGGGACCAAAGAGCCGCAGGTTGCAGACTACTGTACTCGTCTTTTTGACAAAAACAAAACAAAAAAAAAACATCATATATCATAATGATATGATAACTATATCATCATCATGTACGGTATATCACGTTGTACATGATGATTGATTGTTTTGGATGGGTGTGCTTTGCACATGTTAAAAGTCCACTTTTGAGATTCCAACAGGAGGTTAGCTTGAAACACAGCAGTGAAGTCTACTTATGGGACAGATCTGGTTGGCAGGCCGTAGACTGAGGAAGTCCTCTGGATGGGGGACGAAACGTTTCTCACTTAAAGAAACTGGTCCAGATGACACAGTTGAACCTTTTTGTTGTTATTGTAAGATGTTTGTATCAATGGCAACACAAAAATTAAATCCAGACTAGTGCAGTTAACATTTGCTGTTATGTTTTAGTTAATTTGGTTGTAGATTGGTCTGACTTTGAGGAGGATTTAACAACAAACACGATTTTAGTTTCAGGACTTGACTTTCTGGTGCAGAGTTTCCTCCTAAAACGTTTAACTTCTCTCGTTTGTTCAAAGCATAAGTGAAGTAAAGAAAAACATAATTCAGTTTTAGTTCCTCTTATAGTTTATCTTCTCCTTCACAATGGTAACAACACAAAAACCTGCTGAGGAACGATCATCAGGTCGATTCATGCGTTTTTACCACTGAAAGCCAAGCGGGCATGTCCGTAGTCAGACACAAATCTTTTCTGATCACTCGTAGACGTCAGCGTCACTTCCTAACGCCGCACATTTGAAAAGCAAATGAGCTTTTCCTTCCAACAAAGCTGAGCTCAGATCCCTCTGCTCGTTTGTAAGAACAGATTCGTTCGCTTGTTCCTGACGGGTCCAGTCCATCAGAACTCAATCTGTCCTGCAGATAAAGGAAGGATTTCACAGTGGTTTTTAAAACTTATAAAAACTCACCGGCTAAAAGAAGGAAACCCAGACTGAGGTTCTGGATGATGAGTCACTCGTGTTTAGTGAACTCCAAATATTTTAATTATTTTTCTAAACAAGTAACTCAGGCCCGTCCGCATTTTATTTCTCATTTTCCAGTAAAGCTGTGGGGAAGTTCAAAAGAAAACTGCAGAGGTTCTGACGTCTGCTACTAGTTCTCAAATGACCTCCAAAACAACACATTTAACCCAATTGAACCTTTAGAGACATTTTATCTACAAAGTAGTTTTTATTTTACATTTGATTCCAAAAAAAAAAAACTAAAGAATCTACATTTTTACTATGAAATGATGTTTGCTGTTGAGTTTTACACCTTGATGGAGTTTAAATCAGTGAACAGATCAAAGCATTAAAATAAATTATCTTTTGTTTAACAGAAACCTGCACAGTATACTTCCTGTGTGCACAGTCCATGTTGCCTTTAGGGCAGATTATTATTATTTATTTTTTTTTGCACAGATCAGTGATAGTGTTTAGGAACTAATCTAACCATCAGACCAAAGAGCTGAACATTTAAGTGGATTTCCTAACACACTCTTTTTGAAAAGTTTATTTTTTTGTTGCATTTTCAGCTGAACTCGTCCTTTAATTATTTAACTCTCAAATAATTTGAAACTTTTGCGTCCATCATATAAAAGGCCTAACTTGTCTGAGCTAAATACTTCATTACGCATAACAAAACACCCACATGTTTATGTTGAAGTTCATTTAGGCATTTTAAAAGCACTCTGTATCACAAGATTTGATATTTCAGGAAGAAAAGCGCAGCTCATGTCACCAACGTAAAGAAATATTGATCGAAACGTCACTTCCCTTATTGTAGTTTAGCCCAGAGTGCAAAAGAAGCAACAACACAGTTTGTAGCCCTAGTTAAAACATATAAACGTGACTAAATGTCTGAATTTGTTGTTTTTGGTATTTTCACTATATGACGATGATGTCGTCTCCCTACCACCGTCTACTTCCTGAAACGGAACAGGTTTCTCTTTGGTTCACCGCCTAACTGTAACACATACGTTTTTAAAAAATTGTGTATTATTCACATCGACAGAAGACGGAACTATATTTACCACGATCTGTGAGCGTTCAAGATAAGTTTTGGAGATGACTCTCAGATACTACCATACCAAGTTTGCTGTGGCAGCCATCTTGAAACAAGTTGACAAAATCAGTTGTGGAGTTTTATTAAACTCATCCAGTGGTTTTATGAGATATTTTGCTAACAGTTAAACAAAAAACCAACCACTCATGTGTTATTAGCACGACCGATTTCATCAGAGCAGCGGAGAGGAGCAGTGAAGAGTTTGCGCTGGTCCTTATAAGTGAATTTAATAAAGAAGCACTGCATACGGACAGATTTTTATGGAAGTGCTGTTTAACATATCAATGACACGTGCCCAATGATATGTCAAGTTACGTATCATTGGGCACTTTTAAGTTGGTATATGGAAATTTCCAAGCTTTTCCTGTGCGTATACGCCGCATACCAGCGTATCACGTAGACTACACCACTGGCTGTTTCCACTCATGTTGTATGTGTTGGGTAAAGTGTGGCTGAAGGTTGGCTGCAGCAGCTCTGACCGTCTGATCCTCCTGTAGAGGAACGCTGGTTAGAAGTGAAACACAAACATAACATAAGCTGTTTGTTGTTTGTTTTTCCACAGTGAGAAGTTCGAAGCCCAGACGAGCGGCTGCAGGGATGAACTGGTCGGGACTCGAGAGTCTGCTGAGCGGAGTCAACAAGTACTCCACGGCGTTCGGGAGGATCTGGCTGTCGATGGTGTTCGTGTTTCGCGTGCTGGTGTTCGTGGTGGCGGCGCAGAGGGTGTGGGGTGACGAGAGCAAAGACTTCGTGTGCAACACACGGCAGGTAAGATCCACAAAGACGAGCTTTCACAGACAGAGTCTGGAAAACATGCTGTGAGGAGTGTCTGTCCAAGAGTGTCATGATTTGTCTTACTGCCGTACGGAGGGAGTGTGAGCATGATGGTCACTGAAACAACACCTTTATTTCCATTATCCAGCAACACCCATTGTCAGTCTGTGTTTTGATTTTCTGCATGTATTTTCAATTCAACCATTCCTGCAGACTTTTTGTTGTTTTAGCTCTTCATTTAGCAAAACATCTGGCTCATTCAGCAATGGGTGTCATGACATTTGTTATTTTTTTGTTTTTTGTAACTTTTACACTATTTCAGCTTGTTTTGAAATATCTATCTGTATTTATAATAAAACTGCCCTGTAGAAATGAGCAAAGATCATTTTACGTCTCTTAAAAATCATCTCCTTCTGCATATTTCTCCATTTTTTTCATCTTATATTAGCTTTTAGCTATAATTTACCTAATGTAGCTTTTTGCTTCTGTTTTGCTGATTTTAGAGTTTAACTGATTTTGCAAGGTTTAGTTTTTAGTAATTATTTAGTAGGTTTCAGCTATTTGCCACTGTTTCTATTCTGTTTGTATTTAGCAATTATTTAGCTACTTTTTGCTTTTTGCTTTTGTTTTATAATTTTAGCTTTAAGCCATTGTTTTGCTAATTTTAGCTTTAACTATAACTATATCTTCTAGCAACTGGTTAGAAGATTTTTGCTATGATTGTGATAAATTATGCATTAAGCAACGATTTAACTAATTTTTGCCTTTTTTATTATTTTAATTTTAGCTTTTAGCCACAGTTTATTCATTTTAGCTCTAGCTTATCGTTTAGCTACTGGTTAGATGATTGTTGCCTTTAGCTATGATTTTGATAAATTAAGCTTTAAACAATGATTTAGCAAATTTTAGCTTTTTGCTTTTGTTTTTATAATTTTAGCTTTTAGTCATTGTTTTGTTCATTTTAGCTCAAGCTATAACTAGTTTATCTTTTAGCAACTGGTTAGAAGATTTTTGCATTTAGCTGTGATTTTGTGACATTTGGCTTTAAGCTAATTTTAGCTTTTCCTTTTTAATTTTAGCTTTTAGCTGCTGTTTTGCCAGATTTAGATCTAGCTATTTATCTTTTAGCTACTGCTTAGATGGTTTTTGCATTTAGCTATGATTTTGACAAGTTTAACTCTAATGATTTTGCTAATTAGCTTGTTGCTTTTTTAAAATTATTTTATTTTAGCTTTTAGCAACTGTTTTGCTAATTTTAGCTCCATCGTGGCACTCTCATTGCTTTCCATACGTTTGCTCCATTCAATATCAAAGCGATCTGATTTTAGTTTTCAATGAACGTGACTGAAAACATTCCTGCATTATGATTTATTTCATTTTAAGTTAAATTATTTCTCACAAACTTAAATTAAATAAGACTTTAGCAATGATCCAAACTGGTGATTCTGAAGGTATCGCCCCCTGCTGGCCTTTACCGCTACCGGTGTATGAATGTGTGTATGAATGGGTGGATGGCTGGTACTGTACTGTGAAGCGCCTTTGGGCCCCTCATAGGGGGCTGGAAAGCGCTATATAAGTAAGCTCCATTTACCATTTAGAGATACTGCAGGGTCCAACAGCACTTAAGTACTTTTGTTATTCATGTTCGCAAGCATAAAAACATTTTAAAAACCTAGAAAACAACTTGGACTTTTTTTTTTTTTTTTTTGCAGCCTGGCTGTACCAACGTCTGCTACGACCACATCTTCCCCATCTCCCACATCCGTCTTTGGGCGCTGCAGCTGATTTTTGTCACCTGCCCATCTCTGATGGTGATGGCTCACGTGAAGTACCGTGAAGGAAAGGACAAGAAGTATGGGGAGCTGCACCAAGGCTCTCATCTGTACGCCAACCCAGGCAAGAAGAGAGGCGGGCTGTGGTGGACGTATCTGCTGAGTTTGGTCTTCAAGGCTGGGTTTGACACGTCGTTCCTCTACATTCTGTATCGGATCTACCACGGATACGACCTCCCCCAGTAAGCCTCGCTATTTCTTCTCAAATAAAAGCAATGTGGTTCTTTAATCTGCTCTACTCATTTTCAGGTTGTCCAAGTGTTCGATAGAGCCGTGCCCCAACACCGTTGACTGCTTCATCAGTCGTCCAACAGAGAAGAAGATCTTCATGTTGTTCATGGTCGTCTCCAGCGCGCTCTGCATCTTCATGTGCATCCTCGAGATGATCTACCTCGTTGGCAAGCGCGTTATCAAAGTCATACGGGTCCGGCATGAGAACGCGCAGATGGTGTTCGCGGAACAGCACGAACTCACGGCCATCGCGCCTCCCCAGTCCCAGTACCGGAGGACGGACCCGACGCTGACGGACAGCCAGATGAGTCTGAGCAGGAAGGGGAAAATTAAAGAGGGGCAGAAAACGACGGTGCTGTAGGACACAAGCGGTGTCTGGTTTTTAAACTTATACGACTGATGGTTGCTACAGTCCTGTGCTCGTGTGGAGCATGAATGATTCTCCTTCAAAGGAACCACTCATCAGGACCACTGTCAGATGGAGTTCATGTTTCACAAACAAACCAGTTTTACGACACGAGTGAAACCTGATGAATCTGCAGCAATACAATGCATACGATACATATGATAAACGATATACGATACAACGATGCATATGATGCATGATATACGATGCAACGATGCATATGATACATGATATACGATGCAACGATGCATATGATACATGATATACGATGCAACGATGCATATGATACATGATATACAATGCAACGATGCATATAAATGATATACGATGCAACAACGCATATGATACATGATATACGATGCAACTATGCATATGATACATGACATAAGATGCAACAATACGATATCTGCACCTTCAGCACTGTTAAATTACTTTGCACCAGTCGGGGAAATCTGTGCAATCTGCTTTTGTCTTGTAGTGAGCCCAAATGTAGGCTGTGGATGAGTGGATCTACCAAGGCGGACTTACTCCTTACTCTAGGTTTGTCAAACATTTCTTAGACCTTATTGAAATGTGTGCTCAGGGCGAATGACTGAAACATCAAACTAAACTTTACACCAGTTGTTGGGACAATAAAACAATCTTGATTGATGTTGACCTGCTGTTAAGGTAAGTTCAAGTGTCAGAAGAAAGGAGTTAAAGGGGATTATCGGTAATATGTAGACTAAACAGAAGGACTCTTTCCAGTAAGAAAGACTTTGAAATAAAAATAAATAAATAAAAAGTTTGGTGTCAAAACTTTTCATTTTATAATTCTTGTCAATATGTAAAATAATGGGATAATTTGCACCAACTGTCTTCCCTCTGTCATCATTTCCTCTCTAAAAGGTGGTATCTCACGGGGCAGGGACTCAAAACCACCAGAAAACAGATTCAAATAAACTAATTTCTAAATGACTGAGAACAACAACCAGCGAGTGGTGGAGTGTTGCTTAACCCTTTTTTTAATCTGTCTTTCTTTGTCTGAATTTTCTTACCCTCCTCTGCCCACGCCATACCTGCCCAAGAATTATTTATTGTGAGATAATCACTACCAATTGTGTTTTTTGTTGTTTTTTGTTTTAAACTTCTAAAATGTTTTTTCTTTGGCAAATCTTGCTGAGTGTTCATTTCATTTTACTGGCACTGGTCACATGTTTAAGTGCAGCTATAGCTGTTTTTTTATACGTTAGGACAAAATCAGAAACTATGATGCCAGAAAATATTTGTCTTTATGTGTTTTCGTGCCTTTTGTTGTGCTTCAGAGCAGCTTAAGTCCAGACGGCAAACAAAATCTAGAAAAAAAAAAAAAACGTTAATAGTAAATCCTTTAACAAATTTTATTTGCTTTAACATGACGTTGTGGTGTTAGTGAGCTTCATGTAACTCGTGCAAGTGTTTATTTGTCTTGTTTTCAGGTTTTGACTACAGATTATAATTTGTAATCAGTTTCTGGGTTTAAATGTCAATCAGTCTGAAACTATTTCCTGTTGAAGGGCTCTAAAGTGACAAAAGAAAGTGTTTCTTCATTTAATAGAGTTAGTAAAAACAAATGAGTGAATACATTCTAAACTGATATTCAAGATTTGGAAATGGGAATATTTTACATCACTAATTGCAATTTTTTTCAGTGATACTGCACATACTGTATTGATGAAGAAAGTGAACTGCAGTTTAAAAAAAAAATAATTTTGACCTTACCTGCTGTTTCAGATGAAAGCCTATCTGAATAGTTTGTTTTAAGTAGGACGTTATGTGTAAAATTAATGTATTTTTTACTTGCCTGCCTAAATTATTCTTTTTTTTCCCCACAGTAGCTGTTTTGCTTTATTTAAGTTTTTTTTTGTTTTTTTTTGGTTACCGTTTTATTTTTAAATGTCTCCCCCTCATCTACCACATAGGGGCGCTGTTTCACTCATCAGAGAGAAACAAAGCAACAATGTACAGTATTAAAGAGTTTTAGAAAAATGAAATACGGTACTGTACTGTATTCTGACAAAATAAAGAACCACTGAATACAATAAAGTTTATTCTATCAATCAATGATGACTGCTGTTTTAAACGCTAAACTCCACCTTCGCTTAAACAGAAAAGGAGCGGTTTTGCTTTCGAAAACACAGATGTTTTTTGTCGACCTGGCCGAGGTAAAAACGAGGAAAGGTGTCGTGTTCGGACCAAGACAAAAACAAGAGGCTATTCAGTATTGTGTGTTTTCTTTACCATTTCACATTAAGAAAATATAAATTAAATCCGACGAGGATGGGATTCGAACCCACGCGTGCAGAGCACAATGGATTAGCAGTCCATCGCCTTAACCACTCGGCCACCTCGTCATGCTATCAAATGATGACGTGACTTTTAAATAAAACAAAAAAAAAAAGGACTGTGTTGCACTGTTTCATGAATTTGATTACCACTTAAAGTGTATGATACACCTCGATAATAAAGTTTAAACTTGTTTTAGTAGCGTCTGAGTTTTTGCGCGTGCTCACTGTCACTTTGTGTTGTAACTTACCTTAATTTCGTAAGCTTGTCGGTTTATCATGGTGCCGTCGTCTATAAACTTCTACTTTGTGTTGGAATGATTATGAAAATTACAAATTATAAGGTATCTAAATAAATGCATACATAAAAGTCCGTAGCGGAAGTGTTCTTTCTCTGCATTTTAATTTCTCGTTTATTTGACGTTGTCGCCACCTAGTGGGAAAAATGGGTATTACAGCAATTTGTCATGACTGTGGGTGTGAAATAAATTAAAAATAATAAATACGGGAGGTAATGATAGTGATGTAGACAGGGCCTGATCATCTAAACTTTTCTATTTTTTATTGTTTTTTTTTTTCTTCTTGTTTCATTTGACTAATTTGACTTGTAATCCTATTTCTCACTCTTTGAGCCTTGCATCAATCTTTATATCATTTAACATATACAGCATATTGCACATTTTTTAACCTTTATCTGACCCAACCCTTTTTATTCACTTTACTTGAAACAAGCATTTGAAATTTTCCAGGAAAAAAAGTGAATGTGGGCCACACTTTTTGTCGTTAGAGAGCTGCTCGCCGAGTGTGAAGAACAAAAATAAAATAAGAAAACATTAATAGTCCAAACAGTTATCTCTGCAGATCTAAAGATAAACCCTGAGGTTTTTCTCAGCAGTATCAAAATCAGTATCCTGTCTTTTCTGACCACACAGCATGCAGCGTTTGATTATTCTGCAACATCTTCAGACGAGAACTCTCGGCTGTTTCCACCTCTGGGAATCACTATGGCAACTTGAATCAGAGCTGCAGCTCATCCAGCACCTGATGAGCATTTCATTTCATCGAGAAGAAGGTAAATGCTAGAACACGCTTTGACTGAGGACTTTCTACATTTTAAAAATGCAGGACCTACTATCAGAGGCATGGGGACAAATACATTAAATGGCAATTAGTTCATCCAGACACAAAATCGGCTTAAAGAAATAAAATAAAATAAAAATACTAGCATGCAAATAGTTTCTCATGCAACAACTGGAAAAGCTTATTCTTCTTTTTCCACTACAAAAATAATCAAACATTAAATATAAATCTTATGCTGATGCATGCTCAATAATCCAGGTAGAAAAATCTAAAAAAGCTAAGTCTGGTCCTTTGGACATTCAAAAAACAAAACAAACGTATCTATAAATTATTTATTTATTAGCCATCTATAAGTGGAGCCTTATTGTAGTGGTATCCAATATTGTTCAATTTTTATTACCTTTTTATCCAAATATTATGCAGTACAGTAGTGTTTTGATTGAAATCATATAATTGGATTTTGTTTTTCTGTAGCATTTTAGTGTGTAATACCAGTGGTTGCCAAACCATTTTCTTCATACTGGACAAGTGCCTCTGATATGCAATTTCCTCACAACTTTTAGAATAGATTACAAGATTATCTACAGCTCGTTAAGTTTTGTCATTAGTCACCAGCCATTATCAACAAGCATCGATTTTGCACTCAAAGGCATACACAACAATAAAGCCCCCCCCCATATGAATCAGCTCCTACAGTCAAGCAATGAGCATTTCTAATTACAGACTCTAAGGACAAGCACTGATTATTGTTTGTGTGGAAAAGTTAGTGTGAAGGGACCAACTTTTTACCAAACAACTGCACACACACTGCCAATAACTACAGCTGAGTTCAACCTGCCGGTAACTCTGAGCACAAATGGGGGGGACTGTATGCTAGTCACTGTTCAACAACAACAAAAAAAACCTTAATTAATTAAATAAATAAACACTGCAGCTGTTATTGTGGACGAAACAAGTTAAAAAAAAAGAAATAAAAACTATGCGGCACCCAATATGTGCCACTTAGCAAGATTATAGAGTGTGTGTTTGAAACACCGTGCAAGTTGTGGTTACTTATCTCAGTGAGATGTTCGGTGGTCGTTTTGATTGGTTTGATGTTTAGAATTTCTTTTGTGTCTTACAATTAAGACTTGTACAATATAGTGATAAATAAAAAAAACACAGAAATAATCGGGTTTCAGCGAGTGTTGATTTATTTTTTACCGATCCAAGTAAAAGCAGTTTAATTGTCTTTCATGCATCGTTTCAGCGATGATGCTTCACCCAGCTGAAGTGCACAAAACGGAACGGAAATAAACAAAACAGGAAGTTTATTGCAGAAACGAGCCTTCCTGCATCTTGTCAAAAATGACCAAAAAGAAAACCCAATTAAGAACTTTGGTTATTATTCCAGCTCTGCACTGCTGATGTCTTCTGCTGAGAAATATGTTAGTTGGTTAAAATGCAGTAAATAAGTATTAACCGAAGTGAGTTAACCAAATAGAGAAGTGGTAAAAAATGTACAACCAGAAGAGGAAATGAATATTCTGCTACAGGGCATGAAAATAAATAAGTTAAAGACATGAAAAAACATTATTGCATGTTGAAACAGTAAACTTAAGGGGAAAAAAAAGGATCTAAATGATTTTTTTCTCAAATTTAGTAATTATTTCCTGAAAGTCAACATGACAGCAATAAATCTCTGGCACAAGAAGTTAAGAGTTTTAGCACCAATCCAATCAATTCCTTAAACGCAGCAGCTTCAATATGAAAAACTAAAAAGATAGTCAGAAATCAGCAGCTAGATGCCAAACTCCAGACACATGATGAGCCAGAACTTGTCCAATCACAGAGGAGAATTATGACAACTCCTGATTGAAGTGGGAGCTCAGGAGGCCTTCAAAAAGTGACAGTTTCCATGCATTCAAGAGAACGTGGAACCAGTAAGCAACTAAAAGAGAACTGTCCCAGTCCTCTCAAACCATTCTGTTTTCTGTAGTCTGACTGTCATTATGTGCAAAGTTTGTGTCCCAGTGTGTCTCGTGTGGCGTCAGAGTTCTGTCTTGAGCCAGTCGTCACAGCGCACACAGCCATGGAGTGTCCAGCTCCGCAGCCAATGAGAACAGGTCTTAGATCAGACACGAGCTGAGGACGAAAGACGTCAGCCTGAGAACCGTCTCCACACATTCCATGTTCATTCCAGCCCCACGAGAGAAGACAACCCCCTGAAAAGGAGAGCAATTTCTGGTCAGTGACAGGACATTGCAGGGGGGGAGGGGGGAACAGAGGTGTGCAATGTGGGCTAAAATTAGAAGCCTGAGGGGATTAAAAAAAAAGGCTGGGTGCAAAAAGAAGACATGAAAAGAACAGAAGGCACACAGTCACACATGCAGAGCTCCTCTGATCTCAACACGCACGCTCAGCCAGCAGTAAAGCATCCCTGCTCTTCACAGCTGGTGAGCTGCTCGGTGGGCGTGGTCAGGTCCGCATCACCGAGGAGACACGTACCATGGCAACACAGTTACCTAACAGGCTCCATTGCCATGGCAACAGAAGGGAGCTTGCATCCTCAAGGGTAACACATCTTCAAGCTTCTCTCGTCGTGTGCCTTTCATGTTTTCATCGCTGAGCGGTGTCTTTTGTCGTCGTGTTTTTAGCCTGTCTCTCCGAGGTTTGGATCATGCGACAGACACATATGCTTCTGCCAGTTAGCGCCCCGAGACGTCACGCCAGCCGCTTGTGTCAGTGTGACTTGCTGCCAGAAACAACCTATGCATTACAAAAGCACTTGCAGCCTTTGTCTTTAAGATACAGCATGGATCCGGTAGACGGCATTTGGCATAACTTCTAGTTAAGTGCGTTCACTGAACATTTTTTTTAACCGTCAGCGAACTCACTGTGTCAAAGCATGCTTTGCTTTTAGAGAATAAAAGCTTCATTCTGACGCTGTGCTTTATTCATGGATTTACTGACTGGGATACAGCACATCCGTGTTTCCATGGCAACAAAGTGCCAGTACAATGTTCTGCACAACAAAGCCGTTTCCTGGTAAACAAATCCGTTCACAGTTTTTCTTATTATGCCGTTTACATTTTCACACTTAATAACAGAAGCACGGTGACATCATCTGCAGGAGCTGCGCCTCCTTCGTTAACTTGCATGAGTCTAAATGTAGAAGTAAATTAAGTGTAAGCTGTTTATGCTGCCGTAGTCAAGTTTAGGTATTCACATGAACGTTTTTCCTCAGATTGGATGAGCTGTGCCCACAGAGTCTTTGGCTTATCTCCCAACTCTGACCGCCGGTGATGAGTTTCATGCATGAGGACCACTTGCTCAGGTGCAAATGAGCACGGGCCGAGCAGGCAACAGATACCATAAGCAGTGTGCAAAACTCTTTATTCTTTTCCACCTGACCTACTTCAGCACCAGAAATAGCAACACTTTGCTTCCAATCCTGTTTTGCTATTTCATTGCTCCTGCCACCACAACGGAGACAAAAAAAAAAAAGAGGGGGAAAGAAAAGAGGGGAGTGTGGCAGAGGAGTGAAGTGATGGAAGTTCATGTGGCCCTCCCTCTACTGGCCCTGCTTTCTTGTCTACTAAATTAACTTTACAAAGCACAAAACAGCGCTTACGGTCAACTTTTGCTAAGACGGACAGCCACTGACATTGTTAAGTAACAGCATGCTCAGTATTCTTCTTTTCTGGCTGATCAGAAGATTGAAAGCAGGTAATGTGAATGCTTGTAGCAGTCCCAGCAACGTTCAAGTTTCCTCTCTAATGAAACTCTGCACTTGCATTTTTAGTCTTCATCTGTGGTATTTTTATTCATGCTGATGTAAAAAAAACTGGATCAGTGTTCAAAATTTAATGTGAAAGACTTTACATCCAAAATGTTTCATACTGCTGCTTGAAACTTTGGAAAAGCAGAAAAGATTTATGAAAATTTAAAAACATAAAAGCATAGTAAATCTCTACAGGATTTGAGACGTGTGTTTAGGATCATTAATCATCGTTGGGGGCTGTAGTGTTTATGTGAATCTCAAAATATCTGAAAAAAAAAATGCATGTAAATGTGGTTAATTTAGCTCCTTCAAAGCCTTGTTCGGGTAATCGCCTCTGTCGACGATATCCATCTGTAATGTTGTAATTACTGCTCGATGAAGAGCCACAGAGCTAAGAGCTGACCTCAAAAACTCTCTGCAGCTTTACTCAGATTAATTTTTTACACTGAGGTTTAATTATAATGTATTAGATAGTCCCTTTACAGATTCTTTGGTATCATAAGAAGGATGAGTTGAAATGAGTTGGCCTCACCTGTGTCTTCTGTGTTTTTTATGCAGACATGTCAGGCCAAAAGAGGCGTCTCATGTTTCAGTCACTTGCACTTTTAGAACCTGAAAGAGCTGTGAACAGCACTGTTCTACACAACTTCATTCAGTTCAGTCAATTAAAGAAGATCCAGAGTGCACATGAAATATGTCATCTGCACAAGAATGAACAGTACGTTTAATACGTATAAGTAGAAATGCACGATATGGGATTTTTGGCCTGCAAAGTATATCAGATATGCCAATATGTTAAAACTTATTTGGCCGATAACCGATACCAATGCATATATTTTTTTCCTAGACCTACTTACAGAGACTACATAACTTTCTCTGCTGTGGAATTAAAATACTACATTATTCTGCATGGTCTTTGTCAATTTGGCCTGCTACCTAATACAGATGTGAAAAAGGGGGCTGGAAATGATGTAACACTATATAGATATTTAATAAGTATTGAAAAAAAAAACAGTACCTTTTATATCTGAGTTATTTTGATGGAATGGCCAATGTTTGATATTTAACTTCATTGCTAATATTGGCCGATACCGATACTTTGACGATAATATTGTGCATCCCTAGTTCTTAATATTAACAGGTGGTTAAACTGTTCACACCGTTTTTATTCTTGGGTTTGACACATGACCAAAAACACAAAAAGAGACTAATTTAGCTCTTACGGTCAGATTGAGCTTAAAAAAATTCAGATATCTTCTTCTGAGCCTTTGTTTACCTTCCTCCGACAGACATCGGTGATGTCTCCAGGGGACATAGTGAAAGTACGCCTCCAGTGTCAGACGGAGTCGAAGCGAAGGGGAACCAAGGCTCTGCTACCCAAGTACCGTGGCCCGGTTCACTGTCTGCTGAGCATCGTCAGAGACGAGGGCTTCAGGGGACTCTACAGAGGGGCCCTCCCGCTCATGCTTAGAGACGGCCCATCATATGCCACATACTTTTTGACATATACGACTATTTATGAGTGGCTGTCGGACAGCAGCGTGAAAAAGTTAGGTGAGTGTAAAACGCTGGCTCTTGCATCAAATAGGTTTGTGCCCAGTTTCACTCACAGTCCTAAAAATCCTGAAAAAAGGTGTAAGAGTATAGGCAGTGATACCATTTACACCTTACACTTTTCAATAATTATACGAGGCTCGTTCGAGTCTCAGAATAATAATTATTGATTTATAAACGGGTTCTACTTCTGTTTGGAATAAACATATTTCCTCTGAATGTGCATGAATGTGACGTGAGACTTGAATTATATTTGATCCATCATCTAATGCGATCCTTAATTTTCAATTCTTCAATTTATCACACATTTACACATGATTGGCAGTTTAATTCTTACGGCATAAAACTCGCATTTCGAAGACAACAGCATATAGTTATAAGGT
>JARVGQ010000781.1:20050348-20060591 GCA_031762355.1 Hypsolebias martinsi
TCGATGTGGAGAAGCAGCGGCTCTACTCTGAGTCCCTCCCAGATGACTGAGCTTCTCACCCTATCTCTAAGGGAGAGCCCAGACACCAGAGAAAACTCATTTTGGCCGCTTGTATCCGTGATCTCATTCTTTCAGTCACAACCCAAAGCTCAAGACCATGGATGAGGGTAGGAACATAGATCGACCAGTAAATTGAGAGGTTCGCCTTTTGACTCAGCTCTCTCTTCACCACGACAGACCGGTATAGCGCCCTCTTCACTGCACACACGGCACCTATCCGCCTATCAATCTCATGCTCCATTTTTCCCTCATTCGTGAACAAGATCCCAAGATACTTAAACTCCTCCACTTGGGGCAGGCCCTCCTCCACGACCCAGAGTGGGAACTCTACCCCTTTCCGGCTCAAGACCATGGCCTCGGATTTGGAGGAACTTATCTTCATCCCGGTCGCGTCGCACTCTGTTACCTAAAACCCAAGGATCCTCTCCTCTTTGTTGAGTTTATATTTTACAACCAGGGTGCAATCTTTACGTGTGTGCCCCATGCCTTTGTGTATTTTAGTAGTAGTGTTACAGCGCCACCTACAGTCTTGGCATAGTTACTGCAGCCGTTTGAGCCACTTTGACACTTCTGAAAACAATAAGTTTAAAATAATATATTTGTAAACAACATATAAAAAGATTGTTTTGAAAAAACAGTGTTTCCATGTGGATAAAGCCTAAACCATTTCTAGGTGAGTACGATGGTTAACAGTTGTCTCTGTGTGGCCATGTAACAAACTAATGTCTGTCAGCGGGTAAACTGTGGTAGCTGAGAGTCATCCCCAGCACATACTCTAAGTGCTAACAGATTGTACAAGATCTAGACTGAAACTGATCAAAGAATAAAACTTTGACAGTCAAATTTATTAAAAACGCAACATGTAACAACTGCAGGCTAATCAGCTTAAGTGTTATGTGAGCACAGACACATTTTAACAGATTTGTCTTTGGTAAATACTCTTGATTGTGTGGCTGTTATGATAATCACTGCTGGGATTTGGAGGCGTTATTGCTGTTTGCACAGTTTAGCAGTTCATTGCGTAAGCTGCTGTATGTAAAGCTCTTTGTTACACAGGCCTGAGACCCACCCTTGAATCATGATGTCCTCCACTTTATATTCCTGCGCACTTGTGTATTCGATTCTGCCTAGCTCCACTCGTCCTTCTCTCTTCACACATGCAGAGCATACAAACAGCGCTCACCCACACAAAAACAACTCACACATTGATAATATAAAGGCCAGCTGCCACTCGCACACACTCTCCCTCTCACACAGTGAGACGCACACACAAATAAAAGCAAAGATGAGAGATGCTGAAAGATAAAGGGTGCTCAAATGTTTCTGAGACTGTCATGGACAGAACAGAAATTAGGCTCTAATTAAACGAGCAGCGCTCTTTTAAACTGATTATTTGTGTCGTGCAGAAACAATTTAAGCATGGACACTGTCAATAGTCAACCTGAACACAGACAAGCATCATTTTCTACACATGATACAATTAATACAGACTTCCAGGACGCCACAATGTGCAAATCAGAGCAAATTTGTAAGGTACTGAGGTGTCCAGTAGAGCTGTCATTTCTAACCCAGGCCCGGCCCAACTCGAATTTGGGCTGGGCCATAATAATGTGCTAGATGGGTGGGATGGGTTGGTGTCGGGCTTTTGGTTGCATCAGCAGATCTGCGGCGATCCAATGATATGGCAAGATAATTTGCCATACATTTCAATTATATGGCAACATGGCTTGCCATACCTTCACCAGCCGCATGCGGCCATTTCGCCACGAGCTGACCCGTCTTGAAATAGGTAAAATAAAGTACAGTTAAGCTTCAAATGGGGCCTGGAAGCGATCCATCGCCTAAATGGACGTTCAGCTGCTGCACTCAGCGAACAATGCGGTTGAAGACGCAAACAGGTGAGATCCCAAAGCAGACATGTCAGAGCAGGGTCCGTGTCTGAATGATGCAGAATGCAGGCAGAAGCAGGGTTTTAATGCACTTTGACGGCCGTGAAAGGACAAACACCCTCTCAGCTACGATCGTCTGCACTTTTTATTCAGCCACACGCATCCGCCAACCGTCAATAACTATATAAGCAGTCAAAGCTTCATTAAAAATGTTTGGGTTTGGTGATCAGACCTGTAATTACTGTTAATTCGTCGGGTCGCGTTCAGAAATTATAGCTACAGGCTGGGGCCGGGTCAAGTCGGATTTTTTTGGCCCGGGCCAGAATGCAACTCTAGTGTCCAGCACAAAATTTCTTTACTTTAACCTACTGATGGTCTGTAATTTGCTAATCTGTGCTATAAAGAAAGCTAAATAATCCATTTAACAGGTCAGTATCAGCCAATACTTCAAGGACTCAGATTGGTACCAAAAACTATTTTCAGAAGCAACCAGTAGCATTTATCTCTTCTCAAGCCTAGTCTGTCTGTCTGATGCATTCTTAGCAGCGTCAATGCACAATGGAAGGGGCGGGACCATCAACCTTATTGGCTGATGTCAAATCATACCATGTCAAGCTAATCGTTGTTCAGTCCATCACTAAAACATACTAAAGGTGTATTACACGGTTTTTAAAGGTGTTTAACTTTATTTATATATATATTTTAAATATCCTATTTGTAAATCTTAATTTATTACTTTTTAATCTCATTGCAGACTATGTGATAAAATTTATTCATTCTTGCTTGTGTTTTTAAGACTGGGTTACACAAAACTCTTAAGTTATATTAACCTGAGTAGAGTCAAAACAATCTGAGGTGAGACTGGACAACTGGAAAAACTGCTCTAAAGTCTAAATTCTCTGGTTTGTTCAAATTACATCATTAAAAAACCTGTACAGTTTGCAAAAATTAGAACTGTTACAAATCTTGTCTAGTTTTTCTGCAAAACGTACCGTGTGACGTGGCCCAGTAAATCTGCAGCGTCCCTGCGGCTGCAGAGGAACTGGCACAAAGATTAAGTATTCATCATGGCAGCCCCTCTCCTTCTCGCTGGCCTTATTCAAAGCGTTCTAATTAATCAGCCCTAAATAGATGGACAGACCTACATTAACGACACATCGCCTCGTGCACCATGTACTATTTAACACACAGATGGCACTGCGGGGTGTGCGTCTGTGTGTGTCGGTGACGTTTGAGCTTCTTTTAACCGGGTCTTTTGAGTCATGCTGTTCTACCAGCGCATGATAAACTAAAGTCAACAGTTTCATTCAATGTACTATTAGGTTTTAATTGCATCTTTGTGATATACTAGAATATTTGCTGACAATCATGATGCAAAACTTTACTTCATGTTTTAGTTATTATAAAAATACTTCAGGTTAAATTGTTGACATTTTTTTTTCTATTTTTAAAACCCTAAATTAATAGCTATTTCTATATTTATTTAGCTATCAAACTATATTGCAAATTTTGGGAGTCCAAATGCAGATTTATGCTGCAGGTTTGCTTAGAGGCAAACCAAAAATCTTTATCCACCTCATTCCTAGCTCCCATGCTGCCTTGCATGAATTATGGGCGCGACTTCTGGTGCGGACCAGAACGGGCATTTGTTTGTGTGCGAACAGTGTGAGCTAACATAGTTTCTCCAAACATTGTGGATTTAATTTAAACATTTGGGAACTTCACCTGTCAGAGCTCATACAGGACAATATAATCATACAGCTGCCTGCTGCAGATGAGGGATGGGAGGACGACCTTAAGAAGTGACCGCAGATTACATCTACTAGCATATTTAGCTACTTCATGGACTTGGTTGCTTCAGACAGTGAAGTGATGAACAACCTGAAAAGCTCTGAGGCATATTAGTATCTACACAGTAAGGTTGGTGGTGTTTTGCTAAGAGGTGGAACGCAATCTTATTTACCTTAAAGTAGACACAGAGCCCAGCCAAAGCATTAAAAGACCTGCATCACCAAGTTTGGGTAAATTGCAGAGACAATGGTAATACTGAAGACAAACAAATACTATACTGCTGTGTCTTTCATACACGTGAAATCATACCTGATGCTCTTGTCACACTATTTTCAATCATTTCGAGGATCCAGCGTCAAAGCAGGTTTTCCTCCGTCTGCAATTTGTCAACAAAGTGAAATGAGCACACAGTGTTTTAGGTGGTCTCTTCAAGTTCATATTTCTTAAGTCCTCATCCATAGGTAGGCGATGGAAACTATACTGCTTTTCACAGGAACACTTTTTTTGTTTGTTTTGGGTCTCTGTTCAAAACACACACAACCATGGTTAGTCAATGCATCCTGCTACTTCAGATGTCTGACAGGAAGTTGTAGCCATAATCATTTATACAGTAGAGCCCCCAGGAATAAGGTGGATAATTAAAAAAAAAAATCCAACCAAATGGGAAAGAAATGCCCAACCATTCCAAGACTAGCATCATCATGTGTTGAGAAGTAATGGAGTTGTAGCCATTTTGGTCAAATCTTGAAAATGTCTCATAAGGGTCATACTCAGACACTACCAACTTAAAATTTAGCTCGATTTTTGTAAAACTGACCGACTTCCCGCTATTTTAGTGTTGCGTTTTGTGACATCATCCTAAACTGAATCAACTCCAGTACAGCCAAGGATTACTTCCTGAAAGTTTCATTAAAATGTTAGTGGTTCATGAGATATTTTGCTAACACGACAAACACATATACTGTACATAGTACCTTTTTCGCTTTCACTGGCATAATTAAACACAGGACAGAAGCATTTGTAAGGAACCTCGTAAAACCAGCAATAAACAAGGTAAACCAGAAAAAGTAACACAAAACCTCAACTATTCAAATCTGTAGACAATTAAAGTACCACGCTATATCATTATGAGTTTAAGAAAGTCTGACTGAGGACTGAATCTTTCTTCATGTTCACCGTTAACTTAAATGAGCTTTGTCACTGATGGCAAAACCACAGTTATAAAGATTAATCTAGGTTGATATTCATAATTACTAATGATCATAATCAATTTATTTTACCTGTTTTATGCCAGAAAGAGGTTAAGAGGGAAAAAACTAAAGCAGAAAATACAATTCACACACAAAAAAACATGCTCATTACTAATTTACAGCCCAGCCGTTAAAGCAAGAGCAGATCTATTTATGTTGACATTTATATATTTCACTAAATTAATGCCGTACAGTACATAAACAGTATATTAGCCCTCTTTACCTGGCTGTTTTCCAAAGGAAAATGAGAATGCTAAAACAAAATAAGTGGACTTACTTGTGATTCTCCTTTGAGGGCAGTTAATGTTTTTGCACTCTTAAATGAGGAAAAATATGTATAAAACTGCTAACGCAAGCACAAAAAAAGTACATATACTGACATTTTAAAAACCAAAGAGAGTTCTTTGTCCTGCTTCAGTAATTTCACATGGACATCTCTGGGCTCCTTCTGGGATGGACAGTAACACAGACGGATCAGTTGTTCAGATCCTTCTTCATTGGAAGAAATGAACGTTGTGGGCTTCGGAGCAAAGAGGGAAAAGAGAGTCCAGATTGTTGTCTCCAAAAACTATAAAAGCTCTCTGTGTTGATTCTGGGCTTGGATCAGTGGTGGCATTAATTCATGAAGTCCAGCGGAAATTTTACAGAAACATCTGCGGTCTTCAAAGCCACATCTTTTCCTATTTCAGCCTCTATAGACGTGCAAAGCTGGTAGAGACCACAAGACCAAAGCAAGAAAACATTTACCGGTACCAAACAACTGAAACTTTACTTGAGTCAACTGAAAAAGACAGACTGACATGAGTTACATTTCACCATTGAGTTCAGCTTTTATTTGTACAATGCGTTCCAGCGAAGTTTGGAAAAGATGGCACACAAAAAGATCACTTAAATAATTTATTTCCTGCAAAAAAAAAATCTGTCCCAGATCTTAATCGCCACTAAGCCTAAACAGTGATCCTCAAAGTTTTACTCAAAGGTCAACAGAGAATGTGATCGGTCATTTGGTCACAGTGAAAGTAGATGTCTTGCCACAGTTTAATGTGAGTTAAACTTCATCCTGGTTCATCTTGTTTTAATCTGGTTTGCACCTTTTGAAGTTCAAACAAAAAAAACACTAGCAGCAAGATTAGAAACCGTTCCAACAAAACGCAGGATTTTGATGTTAAGTTTTTAATACGCGCTGAAATTTTCAAGCTATCGACCTGAAAATGTTTTTTTCAAATGACACCTCAGCCAGAACACAGCGTCAGCGTGATGGAAGTGGCTCTGATTCATCCAGGTCGCTCCGTCTCTACATCAGTACGTGATCACGTGAGACAGAACTGGCAGAAATTCAACCGTCATGCCGCCTGACGTCCGGCTGTGAAGCTGCAGGAAGACACAAACTCTGCAGCTTCACAAATGGCCGTGCTTTAGTGCAACCGTTCATGCACAATCAGAGGAAAGAGGAGGAGGAGAGTTTTAATCACTGGAGTTAACACAAACCACCTCTCTATGGAGGTGGCTAATGTGCCTACTGTATAAAGAACACAGTTGGAGCTAATACAAGCTATTCTGGTTCGAATGTTGCACTCCCACATCCCATACTGCAGAGTGAGATTAGGTCTCCTAAAAGTGATGGATTTATTAAGTTGATTATTTTACTTTTTTGGCTTTAAAAAAAAATTAATATCTCATGTTGACAATGGATCATCAGCTGCTCAGCTGGTGGCCAGAATTAGACAGTTTCCTCTCTGACCAGTTAGATAAGACACACAAATTCAAATTTCTCCTCCAGGTTTGTGCACACATTGTATGGCTCTATTTAATAATTATATACTGTATTGTGAAACTATAGCCTATTCAATGACCTCACTTTGCTGATGTCAAAATGTGAATGATATGTAGGAGGGAGTTTCCAAGATGTCTCAAAACATTTGAGAGGGTTCTCTGTTTCCTTGTGTGAGTCTCATGACGGTTGCAAAAAAAAAAAAAAAAAGTGTGTTCAAAACATTTGCAGAACAAATTCCCTCTCAAAACAATCACTCCATTGTCACAGGCATCTAGAACCATAAGTGTGAGAAGTAAGACAATTTCAGCAACCCATGAAACCAAACTGCAACCAATTTGTGAGAAAAATGGGAACAGGTTCTAATAAAGACGAGACAATCGTCCTATTTTCTGTTCTAATAAATTTTGTTTCTGTCGTTTATTTTCAGGTTATTTAAACTAACAAAGCAGTTGATGCCATAATCCTTTAGGACTTTAATCTGAACTCCAACAGCTGTGGGTTTATCTGCGACATCTTCCCTGAAATATTCCTGCCAACTTCAACCTTTCCATCAGACCTGGCAGGCGAGTTACCACCTGCACTACGCATCGCAACCGACTCAGTCACCAACCAATGCCTCAGCTATGATCATAATGACAAAACCCACAGTCGTGTCAACAGCTCTGCCATCTCAAGACTGCAACAGCTCCAGCGTGTCTCAGTCGGTTCAGATTGGAGCCTAAACTGCTATAGCTGAGCATGTGTTGCACAGTCTGTCTGCTTCAGAACATGAAATAAGATCAACATGGAAATTATCTATTTTTTTTCTTTGGATCACAACGCAGAAAATACATTTATTTCATGGATGTTTTGGAAGCTCTAAATTATTTTTATTTGAGCACATTTAAAAATGGCCCAAGTGTTTGTGTATGTGTGCTCATTAGTTTTAAAATCAATGCAAAGAAAGTGGCTGATTTGGGTTCATTACAACTGCAAAGGGAAGGAAATAAGCATTTTGTTTTATCCTCTGCTCACTTATGCTAAGAGTATGACCATTTTTACAGATTTGGATCCAAGCAACATTCACATGATTCATTTAATCTGTGAATGTCTCGTTTCTGGTTATTAATCCTTCTCTAAAACATTCAGAGAGTCAAAAAACATAATCTGCAGCTTTAAAAACAGAGAAATGTGAATGAAGCCCTTCATTCCTCTGTGAGATACGTGTAAATAACCCATCCCGACTCCTGACAAGTGCATTTAAGGCTCCATTAAAAGCTGCATGTGCACACATCATGATCATCATTATCGAGCATAAAAACTGACAAAGCATTTCAGAATTCATGTTGGCAGTTTAGGCTGCAAAAGGCAAAACGTCACTCTCACTGGTCAGTTTGGGTTTTATGTCCAACTGAAAAGAATAACTGAAAACCACTCCGCGTGCCTGTCACGCCAAACGCAGTCCTTCATTTCAATAATTAGTAAACCTTCACCTTCCCTCTGTGATTAAAGGTAATACGTGTATCATTTTCAACATCAGGTAATGATTACCACATTTATTTTACAACGTTATTTATTCAATAATACGACTGCTGCTGAGATGACTGACAGGTCCACCGGCTTTTGGGTTGCACTCAGTGAGAAACCAACTTAGATTTTTTTGGGGGGCAAATCTTTCCTGATTGCTTTTCTTTCAGTGCAAACACAACTGAAGGTGTCTCATTTTCTTCCTGTTTGAAGTTGTCAAGAGGACTCAGAGGGAAAAGGACAGAAATGGACTTCAGTGTTTTATTATCTCTGGAAAAATTAAATGTGAAAGCTGGCAGACAGGGTTCAAAGGAAGAAGAGAGAACTCAATGCACTGCAATAACTATAAAATATACAACCAACTTCGATGTATTTAGCTACAGTTTGGTTTAGATTACTATTGTTAGACATGACTTGACAAGACCGTAGTTTAATAATAAAAAAAGTCACATTCAGTAAACACTATTCAACTTGTTTGCAATGTTTTTTTTTTAATCCTCCTTAAATCAGTTTTGCTGTTTGTATGTTTGAAGAGTTGAGGTGTTAACAAATCACCACATGGTAGTGAGTTGGATCCAGTGACAAGGGAAAATTTTGGACAAACCCAATAAATCCAAACATGAAGTGAGGATTTGCAAAAAAATGTCTTGTCAAACAAACCAGTCAGAAGAATCTTCAACTTTCACCTCCAACAGTCCTTCCACTGTCAAAGCAGTTGAAGGAGTATTGGGTCTTGTTTGCTGGGAGAGGATTGGGAGCCAGTGGGGTGTGGGTTGCAGCCATCACTGCTGTTACTTAGGCTAAGGATTGGATATATGGAGGAGTTTGATGATGCCTTGGATGGAGAATCTTCATCAGCTTTAAGAAGATTCTGGCAAACCACCAGACAGTTAAGGTGGGGAAAGCAGCACTTTACCAACACTGTATAAAGTGGAGGTGGGATATAGATAAATCTGTTTCATATCATATTCATAAGATCTGTTTCATATTGCTGCTGATCTGTTTCATGTTGCTGCTGATCTGTGTTGCTGTGTTCATTCGTGCTCACCTGCTCACACAGACTCATGTTTGTGCGGCTGTTCGAAGTGATGTTTTTGTGCTACTCAGTGTATTTTTAGTTGATGTTTTTCATAGTTCATATCTTAGATGTCACTACTGTTCTTCTTTTACATTTTATTGTTGGATGTAACTGGAACCCTGTGTACATAATCTATGGACAGAATTTTATGGTGCAGCCAGGGGGCATAATAAGGAGCCCGGTTTGGTGGGCTCAGGATTTCATCTCTATTTGTGGATGAAGTAGTCCAGTTGGCGTCATTGTGCCATGAGCTCCAACTCAAACTGGGAGCATGTCACAGCAGAGTGTGAAGCAGCTGGGAGGAAGGTCAGCACCTCCAAATCTGGCCGTGCCAGCAGCATTACTTCCCACCTATCTCCAAAGCAGGGTCCAGCCACCCAACGGAAAAATCCCATTCTAGCTTCTTATCTAGGATCTCGTTCTTTTGGTCATGACCATAGGCGAAGATTTGCAATGCGCCTTTTCCTCATTAGGAGTGTATGGGACTCTTCAGCACATCATAAATTGAAAATAACAGCAGGAAGTGAGTAGACAGATCAAGAAAACACAAATGGACTGAGATGAAACCTGTCAGCCATGTCTCTACCAGCCAATTTATCGAACCACCCCAAGATCAATAGGTGTCTAAAAATGTTACACATAAAACCTCTAAATGTGCACACAACAGTCTCTACAATCAGTATCTGGCTGCATAAGGAAAATTAAATGCAGCTATTAATTTACATAAAGCACTTTATACAAATGAAACAGAGAATACTGTATAGCATAAATCTCTAAGCATATTGCTTAAATTTTACATTCACAATTTTATTCTAGTTGATAAATAAAACATTTACTTTAAACTTTTCCTTATTTGTTCCTCTTTGCACATTCTTTACATGTACCGGTATGCATA
>JARVGQ010000781.1:20061051-20079203 GCA_031762355.1 Hypsolebias martinsi
AACACAAATGCACATGCATACATCTCAACAATTAAAATATATTATTTAAACACTGTTAATTAAGTACACTGTAAAGTTGGATGTGATTATAAAATACAATGTACACAGGAAACCTTACTGGAAACCTTATTTTTTGGGGAGGGGGCGTTGTGTGTGGTGAATCTGTGTAATTACTGGTAGTTAACAAATTAAAGAAACCAGTGTACAGTATATTATTTTCGGTCTGACATCATGTATGCATTACTGTAACTGATTCCAGTATGATGTTTTAAAACAGGAAACACTGGCTGATACTGTGTGTGACGTTTATACCCTGTTCAGTCCATTCAGCAGAATAAAAAGCCAAAGAAACCTTTCATGTTCATTATCTAGAGAATAAATGGAAATAAAACAAATAATGAGCTCACTGTCTGTTTAAAAAAATGTGTCTCACCCTTGAACTTAGAGATTATAGGTGATAATATGTTGGCTAATCTCAGAAAATGCAACAACTTTTATGCAGCTTTTACAAGGCTGAAGGCGGCAGCATGGCAGCAGCTAAATGCAAAATTAAAGATTTACAAAAAAATGTCTTTTCATTGTTCGATGTTCTCTACCTTTTGGCACTTCACCTCCAGAACTGGAATCGATTCTCTCCAAATAGCCAAACAAAGTTTTTTATCAGTGTTCAACCGGATGACGATGATGACGATGATGAAGACGATGAAGATGAAGGGGAGGGTCTATATGTGTCAACTTCCATTTCTGTGAATCTTGCCAACTCTTTATCCTTTTCCTTTCTGCTTCCAGTGCAAACGGATCTCTGGGCTGGTTTAAACTGCCACGTGACCTTCTTCGTCACTGACTGCTGCTCAAGCAGCGCTGCCGGCTTTGCCGCTGTTGTCACAGGTTCATTTTCTGTAGGATCAACTGGTGTTGCTACCATGCTGGTGGTAACATTCCCCAATTGGCCAATGTCGAGTTGCTCTTGTTCCGTGAGGAGCTCGCTTAGCACTTCGGGCTCGGTGGCCTCTCCGAACGCGTCCCAGTCGGGCTCAACAGGAAGCCGCTTTGGCCGTGCTACACCAGCAGATTTGTTACCAGCACCTGTGACTCTGGAAGAGTGACTGGGATCGGAGTCGGACAAGTCTGAGTCCCAGTCACTGTCCTCTGCCACGGAGCCACAACCCAGAATTGACACATCAACAGGTCCAGAATCAGAACTCTCAGAATCTGACTCCCTGGGAAAAAAAACATCAGAGAAACAAAAACTGAGATATTGTCCAATGAGTGTCAACCACAATGACAAAGTAGAATTGTAACACATATTCGTTTACATGTATTTAACCAATTCTATTTTTCTGCTTTTAATAATTGTGCAATGAAAAACGATTATTGTACATGTAAAACAATACCCAAGTAACTACAAAAATACCAAGTAGAAATGCATGCAAATATAAAATATGATTATGTTTGTCACAAAAAAAACTTAGAAGCAAAGCCAAATAAATTGAAACATTTCAAATCATATACTATACCACTACTATACTACTACAATAATATACCATAAATGTATTCTGACCATAAATTAATCTTTTGTGATCATATTAATAAAAAAGTATACTTTTAAACTCATACATTCTTTGACTAAAACACCTTGGTACGAATGCAGAAAAGACAAACAATTTCTGACAAACTTTCAAAGCGTCAGACTAGATTAAAACCAAAACTGTCCCATCTCTCTTTAGTTACCTAAAATATGCTGTGTGTTCTTGACAAACCAGCACAGTGTCTTGTTACTCAAGCAGGTTTCTGTGGCTGCTAAATGTTGGAATCATGAATAACTTGGGTTTGAGAGATGCAAACTAGCAACACATTTTCTAGCAGAGCAGAAACATAGGCGCTAAATGCTTCCAGAAGCATTAAAAACAGCATGCAGGACACAAACATAGCATGTATGTTTTCCTTATTTCTTTCTTAAATGTTCCAACCATAGCGATGTCTATTGTACTTGATGAAAGTCAGAACAAGCGTCCAGAAATTAATGGATGGATGGATGAATGAATGGATGCACCAAAATTATGCCAACATACTTGCCACTGTAGGAAGCAGTTCCTGTAGGGTCCAGCAGGAGGCAGGCTGGAGCAGCCAGGTAGACAAAGCTATCAGTGCACAGAAAGTCTCCTTCCTCTGGTTTTTGTGGGGTAAGGTGCATCAGTTTTGCGTCTCGCTCCATATTCGGTTGGTCGACATGTGCTTTTATGCTGTCTGCACGTTGCTGTACGTGTACTTGCTTTGCATCATGGGCAGAAACCTCTGTCACCGAGGTGGTTTCACCCCTGGACGCTGGTCTTGCAGATACAGCGAGATAAACAAAGCTGTCCGATTGGACAAATGGATCAATGTCCCCACAGTCTAATCCTGAGCTTCTTATTGTCTTCTGATTTGGATCTAGAAGGCGCTTGATTGATTGCTTTGAAGGAGACAGAGCAAGAGGGGAGTCTACTCCCATCAGGGTCACTTTTCTCCTAGGGGGCAATCCTTCTCTTTGTGGGACATCTAAGGAAACTTTGGCATCCGTCTGCTCTAGTGGGGTCTTACAGATTGTAATCATTCCTATCCCACCTTCTTTTCGACCATTTTCATCCACATCTACCTCCATCCTTCCACATCCTGACTCCTCTCTTCCGCCATCTCCTTCCACATTTTCACAAGAGGGGGCATTGAGCAGTGATGGATAGCACCACTGCAGCTCCGCACTTTCCTCCCTTCCCCATTCCTTCAACGCTCCGTCGTCCCCGTCTTTCTCCAGCGACGTGTTGCTGCTGCCTAGTTCTGATCCGCTGATCGGTTGGTCGCTGTCGGAACCGCCTTCTTCTTGGCTCTGATTGGATAGGGAGAGGAAGACGCCACTGGAGTCAGATTCCAACGTTAGGTTGGAGTCAGGAGAGCTGTCCTCTTTAGTGGAGCTGGAAAAAAAGATAGGACAGTCAGATGGCTGCTTGGTCCCCATGAGTCTGCTAAGCTAATGTGACTTTCAACATATGCCACCAAAAATGTAATAACCTACTTTAGAAAATCAAAGGTATTGATTTATTTTTATCTCTCATCCTTGAGACGTCACGCCTGCTCACACATCGGAAGTGATGGACACCTCATTATCAGCACATTAGCTTACTAATTTAGCTAAGGCCGTGGCATTTATCTGCATTTATTAGCTGCTGACAGCATTCATATCATGGCAATTAGATTGTCACTATAATCAGATGGGGACACATTCAGCAAAGGGCACTTCAGTCGTGCCATTTTCTCTGCTTCCTATAATGGGACAAATAAAATTTGGTCCTTTTGACACGTGTGATTTGGCATCTATACTTTTGCCTGTAACCACTTTGTATGGTTCATTTGACTGATTGCAGATGTTTCCACAATGGTTACATCAAATGCTGAATAATGCATAGCACCCAGATTTTATGTAGGCTAATGAATAAATCTCTTGTTCATTCTAGTAAAGGTGCATATATTTTACACTCTTGGCTGTTTTTCTACCGCTATCAGAATAAACATAGAAAAAGCTTTTACCATTAAATAAATAAATAAATAGCTGCTTGTTTGTACGGTACTACTTGTAATTGTTCCTGTTCTGTCAAAGGGCAGGCACTGTTCTTGCATTGTGAGGAGTTTATTGTAATGGGAAATGTTAAATGGCAGAACAATACTTTTGATAGTTGTTTAAAACAAGGAGAATGGTCAATGAAATTTACTAACGAGCCAACAAATATTTCCATGTACCTTGAATCAATTTGTTTTCTATTTCTGCAAAAATATGACCAAAAGCCCATCAGACATCCAGACAAGCCTTATAATAAAGTACTGTATAATAAAACATTTTTTAAACTCATGTAATAATAATAAAGCATGACCCAAATTTACTTGTTAATTAGAGGCAAAAAACAAAATAAACATTTCAGTTCCTCAGAAAAACAAACCTCTGAAAAGTTTGTGCATCAGCAATCTACAGTCAGACAGATTTTACCTTCCCCAAGAGAGGTCACCTTACAAAAATCAATTCAAGAACAAGCGTTATACATGCGGCAATGTTATAAGTAACAAAGTATCACATGAATCAACCAACAGGACACAGAATTTTGCAATAAGAGAGCCACTAATCTTGATAACTATTATAATTTATCTCTAATATTTAATTAAAATAAAAATATTACAGCTAATATTTGTGTTTAAAATTCTCCTTGAGTCATCTTCCCTCAATGTAGTGACAAAGATTTCTCCGAACTACATATCAATAATTATTTTATTTTTAAATACCCTATAAAAGTTATTAATTCACAAATCAGACTCAAAAATATTCTGAATATCCACATGCAACATCTCCACCTAAAACCTGGCAAATTCTGCAGCTGATCAGACATAAAATACACCTTTTGAAACATGGATATTGTTTTCATGCAACACATTTGAGATGTATGAAACATCAGACAGAATAGCTTATACTGTATTGCTGATAATCATTTTTTCAGAAATTACCTTGTGCCAACAGTGGATGTGCCTACAGATTTTGCTGACCATTCAGCAGGTGATCCATCTGTGTCTGAAACAGTTGAGGTCACTGGACTGAGCTCCAAACTAACCTGGGATCTGCTGCTAACTCCTAAAAAGTAAAGCAGATATTTAACATAAACCTTAGATGTCTGAAATTCAACAATTCAATGTCTTCAAACACTATAAAAAACAACTTCATATGATTTTATATTTATAAGAATAAGTTTGCAATTTTTATTTTTAGTTTTTGGACGTTTCAACGAATCACGCCCACACCAGCTTTATTAATTAATAAACATGGTGGCTTTCACCAATATAAACAAGTTTATCTTCTGCAGGAAATTTTACTTGTTTTTCGTTAGTTCCCTGAGATGTCGACAAACTTAATTTCTAGTTTTATGTTTTTATGTCATGTACTGAATTTACAACAAAATCAAATGGTTTAATTTAGAAAATATTTCTTCAGATAAGACTTGGGGACAAAAGACATGCTAGGTGTTCAATGGAGGAAAATCATCAATACAGTATTCCTTAGTTCTACACTATAGACAAATTTAATCAATTCCAAACTGTGTATTATTGAAGGAACATAAATAAACAAACATAAGATGATTAACACAAATACATGATAAATTTAGCAAACATCTACCTGTGTGGAGCGTAGTTTTGTCTCTTTGTGGACCAGGGTGTGTTTGGTAGATGTCGGTTCGATCCCTTTGTGGCTCCAGCAGAGTTTGGTACAAATCCTGGGACTCCCTATGTGGCTGAGACAGATCTAGGTGCTCCAGATCAGAGTCCAGCTCTCTGGCCCTCTTCTCTAACTCCGTCAGGCTGAGCTCTGAGGCTGCTGAGGAGGGAGGGTGGGAGCCCCCAAATCCAATCGGGGGCCGAAGAAGAGGCCAACACTTCAGGGAACCTGAGGGAGAATCGATATCTCCTCCTTCTTCACCTTCTGCTTCTCTTTTATCCCAATGATCATCCCAAAGTGTGTTGACCACATCAAGAACAGCATCCCAACCCTCCACACCCCCTTCGCCACCCACTGTCCTCCCTTCTGCTTCCTCTACCTCCACGTCATCTGGGTGCAGTTTAGCCACCACTTCTTCCAAATCTTGTACTTGTTTCCTTTCTTTAATTTTAATTCCCCTGTGTATCCTATTTTCAGATGTTTTCTCTAGCTCTCTCTCTTTGTTCTCCTCTATCTTTTTGTTTGCAGTTTCTTGGGCTTTTTCTTCAATCCTTTTGCCTGCCTTGTCTTTTGTTTCTTCCGCCACAACCACCACCACATTCTCTTTCTCCTCCTTCCTCTCCTCTTTCTTCTCCTCCTTCTCCGTCCTCTGCTCTTTCTCCTTACCCTGCTCTACTCGTTTCTCCTTGCTTCTGGATCTCCTTGGTTCCTCTTGCTCTCTGTAGACTCTCCAGTGCTCCAGGTTCTGCTCCCTCAGAGATGCCCTGCCGACCAAACCGCTGCCCTGCACTGGTTCTGCGTGAGATGGTTCCTTCAGTGAACATCGACCCACAATAGAGTTTGTTATATTTGTTAACGGGTTCTCTGAACCAAGACGTGAGTGTGGACGTCTTTTCTCTAGGGCTGAAAGGACAGAGGGGAGAGGGGGCAGAATAGGGAGGTTATGGACAGCACCGCCCTGACGAACAGTCCTCTTTCTGACCAAGATTCTGCGAGGCCAGGTGGACTCCATGCTTTCAGGTGGTCCGGTTGAATCAAAGTCTTGGAGCCCTTTGTTTTGTTGAGGGCTGAGCACACCTGGTCGCATCCCTGTGGCTGTACCAGGTCGAGACCTGGAGCAGGATTTGGATGATTTGGACTTAGACCTAGAGCTTTTTGCAGGCTTAGTTGGATCCATTTTATTAGCCTCTGCTGGTTTCTTCTCTACTTGCTCTGCAGGAGCAACTACGGGTATGTCTCTAGCTTCTGAGGTTACCTGAGTTGCATCTTTAGTTTGAACTTCACAAAAAACCCTAGCTTCACGGTGACTCTCCATTGCTGTTTCATGACCAACCTCAGCTTTTGGTGCTGGTTCAGTTTTAGACACAGGAGCAACCTTAACCTCTGACTCAGTTTTAGTTTCAGCTTTGGGCTCCGTTGTTGAACCAGCACCACTATTAGCTTTAGCTTTAATTTCAGGCTCCACTTCAGTCTTGTTCTCCAGCTGTTGGGAGTTAGCTTTAACCCTAGCATCATGCTCCGGCTTCATCGCAGGTCGAACAGCAGGTTCAACCTGAACTTTATCTACTGGCCCAACCTTCTTCTCAGCCTCATCTCTTGTATTCAAGGTGTCAGAAATGTGTTCTGTTTTAGCTGCAACTGCTCCTGGTTTGTCTCCATTGTTTGTTTCTCCTCTGTGTCCCTCCTTGTTTTCTATACCAGACTGAACTTTTCCTTCCAAATCCCGACCTGGAGGCCGAGTTTTCACCTGGGAGCCGGCCCTTTTTTCAGACATATTCTTCACGCTAGATCTGGATCCATTATCATATTTGTTCCAACCTTCTGTTCTGTCTTGGTATCCAGATTTCATTTCTACTTCTGAGATGTTTCCCGTTACGACTTCACTCACTAACCTTGGCCCACACCCAGATTTACTGTCCACCAACACCAAACTAACACTCCCGCTCTCATACTTGGGAATCATTCCTCCACCAATACAGTCAGGGCCAACCTTTGACCCAGCTCTGTTCCTGCCCACCACTCCAGTACCCATTCTAGGAGCCCCACTAGGGGAAGGTGAAGGAGAGGGCTGGGGGAGAAGCAGGGGTGTGGTGTCCAGACCCTGGTCAGATTCTAAAAACACACAGTCTCTGTCTGAATGCAGAGGAACGGGTCGACCATATCCAAAGGTCCCAAAAGTAGATGTCTCTCTTCTCTCCCTCTCTCGGGCTCTCTCCCTCTCCAGCCTCCCTCTTTCCCGTTCCCTCTCCCACTCCCGCTGGGCCCATCCCCGCTCCAGTTCTCGTTCCCGTTCCCTCTCCCAGTCCCGATCCCGCTCATTGCGGCCCCACCCTCCTCCACGCTCTCTCAGGTCCTGCTCAAGGTCATGAGCAGACAACTGGACCAACGGGGCTCTGTAAGGGGACCGTCTGAGCTCATGGGGGGGTGACATCCTTAGGCTTTGGGTTTGGGAGTAATGTCGTGACTGGATCATATGGGGAGGGGAACAACGTAAACTCTGGCTCTGACTGGGCCGAGGTTTTGCTGGGGAGAAAAACACTGGAGTGTGGTAACCAGATGAGAGAGGTGATCCAGAAAAGGGTGATATGAGGGGGGAGGTAAGAGAGGAGGATTGCCCCCCAGCAGGATAGTGTCCTGGGTTCAGATAGCCCCCTCCTCCTCTGTCCATCATCTCAGCTGTAGTGAGCTCCATACACTCAAGAGGTTTTGGCGATGCCATAGCTTTCCAGGAATGTCGGCTGTCTCTGCTCTTTGTGCTCTCTCCATGGTGATGGTGGTGGTGGTGGTGATGGTAGTGTTTCTTTGACGATGAGGACACTCCCGGTGCTGAGAACGAGGACACAGAAGGAGAAACTGATCGGTTGAAATGTCCTGGCGAGTGGCAGCCATCTACATCCTCATTTCCGAGCTTCAGAGAATCATAGATGGCTCTTTCATCAAGCCGTCGAACAAATGAGGGGTTTGGAGTTAAGGAGCGTGGCTGTGGATCAAACATGTCCGATCTGCTGACTCTGAGTGAACCGCTGGCAGAGTAGCTGAAACTCCCTTCACCTCCTCCGTCTCGCCTCACCGACCCTCCAGAGTGGTGGTGATGGCTGTCAATCTGTTGATTGATGCACATAGTGTCATAAATGGATCGCTGGGGTACATAGCCATCTCCATAACCCCCTTCCATTCCAATATCCCTCCCTCCCATCCCCCCATCCCCAATTCCATGTTTTTCCAGGCAGCATGAGCTCTTCCTGAAACACCCGGGGCGGCTTAGAGGCTTGCCCATGATTAATTGGACGGGCACAGGTAGGGGGGGTTGGTGGGAGGAACGGTTGAAGTTTGAAGAGTGAATCGTGATGTTTTTCTTTAGCCTATTTCTGGAAAGAATTGCTTTAAAAAATGTTCCAGATTCTGTAAGATATGTTGAAGCTGGTTATGATAAGAGCATAGCAAATATAGACCAATGTCTTAGTCAAAATAAAATTTCTTTCTTCTCTGATAAAGTGCTGCAGCGCATTCCATTCGTTTCAATAAAACACCAGAAATGTCATGTTACTGAGGAATGAAAGTCCCAGAAATAATAAAAAATAAATTAAAGTCACTTTCTGAAAAGCCTTGCATCATAAAAACAATGTAAACATTTTGGCCAAATACAATGCCACTTTAGCGAACAATCTGATCAGATTAAGCAAAAATGTATAAAAAGATGGGACAAAAATGCCACTTTTTTCCCACGTGGTTAGCTCATCTTCTCTTTCTTTCTTGTCGTGACTGCATTTGTATTTGTTCTTTGTGTTGATTGTCCTGACGGTCTGTTTAGAGCCAATTAAATCGTCTTCCAGCTGAGCATTAGTCTGTCAGACGAAAAGATGAAGAGGACAAAAAATGGAAGATTGAATCCAATCAGAGCATCTCCACACATGCTGCCAGCATTTGATGATGATCATCCCCTGGACATGGAAAGACAAAGCAGATAAACATAATATGAATTGCAGACAATGTGAAAAAAATCTCTTTGTACTTCAATATAGGATCTAGTTCAATATTAGGACACTTGCATTTGTAACTTGGGAAGCTAAACTAAAATGCAATCTGTGGCAATTTTAGCCTATTTTTGGGTTTAACTCAGCACCTCTGGAAAAAAAAAAAACTTTTTCTCAGTTTATTCTATTTCCAAAACCTACACTGAGTCTGGAAAAATGTAAAAGATATAGCCCGGCGGCCGACCTCATGAGCAGCTGAATACAGCAGTGATAAAACAGAAAGCACCACATGTTCATATGTATGAAGGTAACTGCAGGTAAATCCTCCATTTTTGTCACAATTAGATTGTATGTTTAATGGTTAAATTAAAGGTTAATGCTTAGAGTTAGTTTTGATTTGTTTTACGTTTTTTATATGTAGCAACTTACAGTTGCATAAGTTTAGTCTTTGTTATGATAAGTTAACACTAAACTGATTTTGTACAAAGTGTTTATGAGTTTGCGTAAAAGTATCACTTGTTTTGATTGATAATTAGGTTAATGCATTTTTTGTTTAGAGTTAGTTTATATTTTTAGTTTGATTTGAGCATTACTTGATTAGGTTTGTTTAAAGTATTGCTAGTTTTGATTTATGTGTAGGTTAAAGCATTTCTTGTCACTTGTGTTTAGGTTAAGCATTATTCATTTATGTTTTTGTTACATTACTTACTTTACATTTAATTACATTAGCTGTCAGATTACTGAACTCTTGATAATACTAAACAATTGACAATAACATTGTGCCAAGCCACATCTGTAACACCTAATATGTTTACTGTTGCTGCACATCTGTTCACACAGACTCATGTTTGTGCTGTTGTTCGACGGCATTATGTTTTTGTGCTATTGGTGATTAGTGTATTATTTAGCTGATGTTTTTCTTAGTTCATATCTTAGATCTTATTGCTATTTTTCTTTTACATTTTATTGTTGGATGTAACTGGGATCCTGTGTAAATAATCTCGTCCCATCACATGTACCACATGAGATGCGAATGACAAATAAATCTTTCTGACTCTGACTATGAGGCTGTGTCATGTATGTCATCGTAATTCATCTCAGTGTTACAGTACTCACTACCTGTGCAATAACCTGTCACACAAGCAGAGTAGTTTATGTTAGTTACAGTATGTGCAATATATATCATAAGCATTTAAGCTTATATTACTTGGAAATACTTATTTATGCAAATTCATCCTACTTGCACAGTTTTATTCTACCATGTTGTTGTTTTCTTTTGGACCATGTTAATATTTATTTTTCACTTTTTGGTACTTAATTTTGTACCTTTATTGCATGCTTTTATATTTATTGGGCTTTTTGTTTGTTTGTTTTTAGTGATTTGAGTCGGTTCTTCTCATCCTGAACATTTCATTGTATTGTCGACCTTGTGTTAACCTGCATATGATAAAATGCATCAAATAAAAGTGTTAATCCAGAACTTCTTGTAATGGCAGAGAAACATAATGTCACCTGGATATCTCCATTACCAAAGATTGACTAAACCAAGCCTAATAACTAAATATTTTTAAATATTCCTGTAAATTTGTAAATATATATATACACCGGTACATATTATTTTGGGGACATCTTAATGTAATTCATGGGATCTATTTTTCCCCTAACCCTGAGCTGTCCCCAATCAGGTTTATTCCAGCATGTTTTAGGTCTCATTAATCTTGCAGGTAAAACAACAAAAGATAAAATCTCAAACCCTCTGAAAGGTGAGCCAAGCACCAGGCTAAATATAGATGTCCTAGTAATTCCTTTGGGGGCAGTTTGTAGAAGTTATAAAGTAGAGGATCACTTAACAACTGCTCTCACAACCTAAAGTGTAAAATATCCCAGTGAAGACGTCTATTTAAAAAAATCATGAAGCATACTTTACTAAAAACTGAATCACCTTGATGAACAGCAAAACAATCCTCTCAGCAAGTTATTACAAGAGACAGAACTTCAAACAATTGTCCACATTCTGAATATATAACAAGCCCAATAAATTCCGGATCAGAAAATAAAGAAGAGGTATATCACACTATGAGAACATTTCCCAGCAGGCAGGCAGTTAACTCCAGGTATGACTTGTTAGCATGTGACCCCACAAGAAGTCAAAAACATTAAAAATACATTTAAACTGAGTATAACTACCATCAGTGAGAGAAAAGTTACCTTTATCAATGCAAATTTTCAATGTATACCAAAGAAAAATGCAAAGAGCAGACGGATTTTCACATGTGAAGAAACATTCTCACAAAGCTGATGATGAAGCATCCAAACTCCATCTAAAGAGATAAAGAGTCTGATCATTTGCATGTACTGTATCTGAGATGCAAATTATGCCAAATCAAAGAAGCCTATTGATAGTTGAGAATCGCTTGTGGCCTCTTTATCGGTTTCTCTATCTTTTCTGCATCCTCTTGTCCTCTTATTTTTGTTGCTGCTGCTGCCACCTGCTCCATACCCCCCACCCCAGAATCGATAGAAATGCAGGAACCTTATCAACACGGTCACAGTCAGAAACAGCCATCAGTCAATCCAGTGCGTTACTCTCAGTCCCATCCAGATGATGTTGTCATTCTGCTTCAAATCAGCATTTGTTTCTTCCCCCGGTCATTCCTTCCTTTCCTTACCTCTGTCGTTCTCTTTTTCTGTCGCTTGTCTCCCTCCCTCTCTGCTTCTCTCTCTGCTGTGAATCATGCCTTCTGTCAGAGGAGGGCTTTTTCTTTTTTTTTTTGTCAGGCGCTTTCTGCCAACCAACACACCAACGCAAACCCTCCTCCTCCTCCTCCGTTCCTTTTGAGTTTTCTTTCCTTCACCTCTCCTTTTCCTCCCCGGTCTCTCTATTTGCTCTCTGCACAGCTTTGGAGCTTTAGGAGATTTGGAGGCAAAAAAGAAAAATCCCTCCATCTGTATTCGTTCTCGGCATCTCATTTCTTTTCTCATCCTTCGTTCACCTTCACTTTATTGCCACAGTTCCATTTTTCCTCTCCCGATTTGCTTCTTTATTTAGTTTGACCTAAGTTTTCTACCTCAAGGGAAATCAACAATATCACACGTTTTAAAAAGGACAAATCTATCTACCCATCTTTCTATGCACCCAAACATCTGTCTATTTGACATTCAACCTTCCATTCATCCATCTTGCTTTAACTATCCTTCATACATTAATCTAGCCATCCATCTATCAACCCCCTCTCCTTATCTCTCTATTCATCCACCTGATTTCCATCCATCCACCAGTACTTGATATCAAACCATCCATCCATCATTCCAATGGTCAATCCATTCACCTCTATTTATATAACCATCCATCTCTTTCCATCTGTCCATCCATCCATCTCACAACCAACTAAATCAACCAACCAATCAACCACCCATCTCATTTAGCCTATCTATCCATCCATGTATTCATCCATCTATCTCATAATCTCTCCATCATCCATCCATTAATTTCTCTCTTTATATCCATCCATCTATCCATTTACCCCTCTGTCACTTTATATTTATTTGTCCATCTATCTATCCATTGTCCATATACTCTTCTATCACTCATCTATATCTCTCTGTCTATCCATCTATCTATCCATCCACCCATCTATCATTTATTAATCTATCCAGCCATCCAGTTCTGTCTATCCATCCAACTATCTACTGAGCTTTCTCCATCCCTCCATCCATTCATATATTTCCCTTTATTTCTGTATTTCCATCCACCCATCCATCTCTTCATTTGTCCATCCAACCCCCCTCACTTTCTCATGCTCTCCATTTGTCCATCTGTTCATATATTCTTCTATCACTCATCCATCCAGTATCGGTTAATCTAATCTGTCCATTGATCTGTATATTCATCTGTAAATCCATCCATCCATCCATCCACCCATCTATCCATGTATCTGCTTCAGTCTCCCACACACTCTGTTCCTGTACCCTCTCAGTTTGCCCTCTACCTCCCACTCTTCACCTCAGCGTTAATGCAACACGCAGCAGTGTGGAGGCGGCAGGGAGAGTTACAGAAAAGCACAGAAAGAAAGAGCAACAGTGGATACTCACGTATTCTGCAGAGCAATTTCAGACCGTCATCAGCAGCAGCATCATTTTGTCCATATACAGCTGCCCTGGAAAACACAGGCTTTTTTTACTGCTTTCTGTTTGCATTATACCAGCCTGGTTCTACCTGTGCTGGTACAGTGAGTGGGTCCTCTGGTGTCTGCTCGAAGGAAGGACAGACTAGTAGGAACTATGTTTGGACAAAAACATTTCCAGCATCCAAAAACACAAACCAGAAGAAGCTGCAGAGTAATTTAAGAGCATTGAAGAAACATTAAGGCAAAAATAGAATTGCAAGTCTTCAAAAACAAAAGTAAATATAATTTAGAGATGAGCCCAAAATATTTAAGGCAAAAAACAATGTGTTTTAAATATAATGAGGAAGTTTGTAATAATTACCCAACATAGATGTATCATCTCAGAGGTTTTCCACCCACCACTTGGCAACAAATGGTGAGTGGAAACTTATATTGATTCATAAATTACATCATGACAAAAAAATTCTACCTTTTTGTAAACTTTTATGCCACTCTGATGGTGTTTTAATCAGCAATAGGAAAAATCTAATTCCATTCAATTCTAATGGATATGTAGCTTAAATTTGTTTTGCTGTTTCCATTTGTTTTGTTGTTATTTAGTCATTATTTTTAAATGACATTAATATAAATGCAGGTAAATATTCTGAAAGTACTGTTTCATTAGCACGCAGCACCATTGCCTCGGTCTTGTTAAAATGGGGCCAGTTGTTTCCATGACGCTTGATGTGATTGACAGAGACTGACTCACTCCTTTTTATCATGCTGCTTTGCTATGGGAGCTCAAGTGGTGTTGCCTGTGTGTCTTTTGGAGTGAAATACTGAGAGAGGAGGCAGAAGGAGAAAAATCCCAGTCAACACAGCATAAAAAACATCTATCTGAGAAAAATGCAAAGTGACTTTGACAGTAAATCTGAGTCCACTGTCATGCTGAATTTGATAAGAGCAACAGTCTGGTTGTAACTGAGTTTAAATTCTGTTTCCTGAAGTTTTACTACATAAATAAATAAATACTAATACTAAATAAAGGTCAAGTTTTTAACTTTTACTGAAAAGTCACGATAAAACCACAATTTTAAGCTTCATTTTGTACGCTGATAAAGATGGTAGGATTGAAACACTTCCGATTTTAATATTTTCATCTGCATCATGAGGTTTTCTTTCACGAAACAATCTGCTTGCTTTTCATTTAGGTCACTAAAATATTTATTTCCAATCAATTTAAGTTCAAACTTTGTTGTTTATTTAACAAATCTGTATGTCATGCATTAGAAAAAATAAATTTTGGGAAACTGAGAATCTGAAAATAATCACTGGTGTAACTTTTTAAAAGAAATTGCAGATTTCAGTTGTACTGGCAGATTATTGTTTTTTTTTTAACAACTTCTGGACTATTCCAATATTTTTTTTAATTGGAAAAACAAATTAGTCTGAAAAGCCTTCAGTTGATCCAAAATGCTGCAGTGTGGGTTTAGATGGTAATTAGCAGGATGGGTAAAATTTCTAACTATTTAGTTGGATTTAATCTGACTTCACTTGAGATAATTGTTGCAATTAATTGGTTCAAATTACAAACAAACTGAGTGAAAGCTTTTATGTTTAGACTATCCAGTCATTCCTCGTCAAAATAAGATGCTAAAACGGGAAAAAAGCCTTCGTGCCATGGTAATTCTTTAGAGGCAGAAAAATATTTGCCGACTAACAAATGATTTGGAAAATCGTTTTTCATACTGAGTGTGAAAATGTGTTTACCACATTATCATCATTGTTATTTTGCCAAACACCATTGCGATTCAGTTTGTTGAAGTAAAGTCCTGTTTTAACCCAATTTCACCTCTTTATATTTCCTTCTTTTCCATGTTTTAAATCAAAAGTTGAGTTTCTGTTACTATCCATATCAAATTAATATGTTTTTTTTTAATCAAACCTTGATTTTCAATTACCATAACCAAAAATCTTTGATGCCTAAACCTAACCAAACGTAAGGTGAAAATTGATAAAACTTGAAAGAATTTCAATTTGAAGTTTCATGTTTTCTTTGGACACTTCATGAGGACATTTACTGTTTAATAAAAAGTACCCCTTAAATATTCAACTTACAGAAGACAAAAATCTAGATGATAAGATGTTTGATATTATGAAAACTTGCAAAACCCACCCTTACAAAGTTGCCATATATGTTGTATTTTACCCCATGTAATAAATATTAAATCCTGTCAACATTTCTACAACTATGCATGAATTGATTTCCATTAAATCTGTCTTCAAGCAGATTTTCTGTGCAAGCAATTATCTCATCACTCTGTGAAAATTTGTAGCAATAAAAATGCAAATGGGAAATGGCTCATTTTGAACTCTATTCTGAATGTTTAAACATTGGGTGGCACATTAGAGAGGTAGTTAGATCTGTCACCTCACAGCGAGAAGTTCTCAGGTTCACCTCTTGGCATTTCTGTGTGGAGTTTACTGTACATGTGTGCTCATGCATGAGTGGTGTTTCTCCAGTTTCACTGACCAAAACCAAGCAGGTTAGGTTAATTGTTACAGCTAAATTGTCCCTAAGAGTGAAAAAGAGCATTCATGGTTGTCTTGCTTGTCTATGTGTCCCTGTGATGGACTTTTGACTTGTCCAGGGTGTACCCCGCCTCTCGCACAGTGACAGCTGGGGATAGGCACCAACAACCTGTGACGCATAAAGAAAACAAATGTATGGTTCAGTTTTATGCTGCATGGACAGACATCTGCTCCACCCAATCATCGGCCCACATTTGTCATTTAAAAAAAAAAAAAAAAAAAAAAACTCTGAAATATGATCAAATCCCATAGCCAGCTCCTGGTAAACAAATGAATCACCTGCCTCAGCTGTTCAGAGTCTATTTCAGCCGAAACAGAAACGAGTAGCCAAGTTTGGAGAAANNNNGACAAAGAAATCTGTTCTGAAGCACCACAGCAGGCCTATGGCTCAGCATATGGTGGCAAAAAAACTGACACAAACACAACAAATCACATTTTCTCTGCAAGGATGGATAAGCGGGAAACAGCGACAACAAAAATGTTTTGCAATGTACCATCATATGTATAAAAATATAGGAATTACTGATATGAATATTAAAATATTTACAAAAATGGACAAATTTGACATTTTATTGCATATGAAGAATAAGAACGAACAATAAACTATAATAAGAGTCTGCAAGTTTGAAATTACTTAATTATAAATGAATAAAAACTGAGACCAAATCATGACTTTACTAATGTGCACAAAACAGCACATGAACTATGAGACTTGACAGAAAGAACAGCTCTCCTTTATTTTGGTTTGCAAGTTTATTAAGTCAACAGAAGTGATTAGGTTACAGTTGCAGTGATCAGATCTGATTTGTGCACAAAAACTTTAAAGGAGAAAATTACAGCACAAAATCATTTTGCTTGTATTGTATTTTGAAGTTTTATTAGTAGATCATTAGTTTCTTCATTTAAACATGGATTTTTTTTTTTAAGTCTCTTTAAATAGCTGATCAACTTTAGAGTTGATAGCTGGCTCAACAACTACACAAACTTTGTTTTCATAAGCATTTAAAAACTATTGTCTCAAATTGGGAATAACCTTTCTAATATCCAAATACAGATACAGTGCATTGAATTCAAAAAAGCTACATGGGAACAAATAAATTACAAAAGCAAGTACTTTTTTCCCTCAGTTAGTGTGTTACAGAGATGAACGTTTCAGGCTGAATATCTTATTCAAAGCAGCTAAAGCAGAATTAGCTATTAGCTATTTTAATGGAGCTTAGATGTAACTTCTGTGTTTTCAAAATGTAATTTTCTGCAGAAATGCTAAGGGCTAAATGCTTGCTAAAGTTTGCTAATAAAGCTAAGTTAAAACAGAGAATTGCTAAAAACCTAAACCAAAAGTTAGCTAAAAAAAAAAAAAGTGTCAAAAAAAAAAACTAAAAGTAGTCAAACACTAGCCTTAAGTAAAAATAGGTAAAGGCTAGTTAGAACAGCTAGTTAAAAGATACAATTAGCATAGGTTAGCTAAAAACTCAGCATGACACAGGCTAGCTAAAAGCTAAAACAAAAGGCAAAATGCCAGATAAAAGCCAAAGGTAGCAAATGGCTTGCTAAAAGTAACAAAAAAAGCTAGCTAGAAGCTAAAGGTTGTAAACGGCTAAAAATAAATAAATAAATAAATAAATAAATAAATAAATAAATAAATAAATAAATAAAAGAAGCTAAAAGTAGCACAGGCTAATTAAAAACTCAACGATGTGAAAGAAAAAACAGAACTAAAAGAAGTGATGTTAGCTACAAGCCTAACGTAGTTAGTAGCAAAAGGCTAGCTAAAAAGCTGAATGTAGCACAGAGCTAATGTGTCAAAGCAAATTTTAAAGAGAACAAAAGAACTTGAAAGATATCTCAATGTATTTCTATAGGGAAAACATTATAAATAAAGTAAATATTTTAAAAACTGTAAAAATTATTAAGATCAAAAGTCATAGCACCCATCTGAATGAGCAGAATGTTTTAAAATATATAAACAGCTAAAATGGTACAAAGTAGCCAGAAGTAGTTGGATTAAATCAGTATTTACACTATTAGTAAATATAAACTGTCAGATTGTTTAAGTGCCTTAATACATGTCAACTTACACTTACCGTAACTGTGGGGGAGTGGTGGCGCAGAGGCTAAGAAGGTGAGCTTGTGATCGGAAGAGCGCCGGTTCAAGCCCCGGTACCGACATAAAGAATGTGGGTGGGATAAGTGAAACAGTCACACCTGTCTCCACCCTCATCTGCCCCACTCTGGGCCCTTGAGCAAGGCCCT